>CM040745.1:4450000-4490000 GCA_022829145.1 Albula goreensis | reverse complement strand
TCAATACATACAGTATGTGCTCATATCTGTAGAGGCCTGTGGAGATGTATCACATTATCACATTATGTAATCCACTTTTTCAGTCATATATATAAAAAAATGGATTACTTTCTATTGTACTTGTTTTTTTATTATTTTTTTGCATTCATTAAAAAAAAGGGAAAAAAAGACATAAATATTTCTGTTCAGACTTGCTTGCACATCGCTGCCAGGAATGGATAAAATCCCTCCTTCACTGTGATAACAGGCCGTTCTCTTTATCAAGCCCATGTTGAGACAATTGCATTCTACTGGACTCTCCACTTGTTCCTTCTTTCATTTCTTTTTTCAATTAATGGTGAAGCCCTGGCCTGTTTACACCAGCCGATCATCTCAACGGCAAAAAAACTAAACCATGCACTAATTACAGAGGGTGAATGTTTTCAAACATTCAAAGGTCATTTCCACTCATTTTTCATACACATCAAAAATATTATAACATAATTACATATGCTTATTTCAAACATTTTCTAAACTAAACACGATGAAGAAAAAAGGACAAGGACACAATCAGTGTAGAGTTACGCTCCAGCTCCTTTTTTGGTGTGTTTCAGGACTTGACTGCTACTTTAAAGTCACTGATTGGCTAAAGGGTAGACATGTCTTGTTTTCAAGGTCTGAAGTAGCAGGTGATTGAAAGGAAAAGACAAAAAAACCTCTGTTGCGCACCCCTGTTTCAGGGTTTTGTTCCTTTTTTTGGCTCGTATCCTCAGACCCCCTGACCAGGCCCTGTCTTATTAATTTGGGGACAGCGACGTGAGCGTTGATGGAATGGGGAGATGTATTCATCTGTGGAACACACTGGGTGAGCAGGTGTCTGCTTCCTAAGCAATGTCATTGCCTTTGCTCCATCTGCTTATGCATTAGCATATGTACGCCGTAGCCACGGACGCTACTTCTCTGTCTCACCTGTCACTGTCCTCCGGCCTGTCATGCAATCACCTCCAAAGCACCTTGCCGACTCTGTTCGAGAGCCTGGGAGGGAAGGGAAAGAAAAGAAGTGGAAGAAGGAAAGAAGTCATATTCCTGAGAAAGTGTAGAGGTGACAGAGATGAAGGTGGTCTTGAAAAAGAGGTTCTGAAAAGGAAATGATGAGCTGGCTTTGAGGAGCATGACTTAGGATTGGTCATGGGGGCATTCTAACTTATGTAAATGTTTGCCCTTTTCCCCAAAGATGCTATCAGCTGGAATGTTTGTGATCTGTGTATATCACCTCTTAAAAATCTACTGGAACTCTGGTGTGAATAAAATGTATTGCTGGAGCTGTACAGGGGTAACTGGACAGTCCTTATTGTCATTGTTTTTCCTTTGTGTGTGTGTGTGTGTGTGTGTGTGTGTGTATGTGTGCAAGTCTCTGTTTGCCTTTGCCTGTGGGGTCACCTCAACTTCTACCATATTTGTCACACCTACTTGATTCATGACGGCCATTTTGTAGCAAAATTCTCAGAACACATACGCTAAGGAGGGGATGTATTTATGTAGCCAGTTAAACTGTGGAATGATTAAATGGACAGGTTGATTGAGAGCCAGACTGGAAGTTTGGCTGAGAGGCTTGGGAATAGAGAGTACCAAACTGCAGAATGTGTAATTACTACAATGAGTCAAAACCTCCTGTTGTGCTTTATCCCCAACTATGTATTCTCCGTTTGGTTCAGAATGGCTTGAGGACCCTTACTTTATTTATTTATTTATTTTTATTTTTTATCACCTGCTGAACTACTGACTGACTTACTGATGTGAGAAAGGACTAGTCTGAGGGTGTTAAAATGACAAATTGTATGATATAAAATGATAAATGCAAATAGCCCATGAATAAGAAGAGTCAGATCTTGGGGCATTCAGCGTATCTTCTCTCTTGGTTGCAATAATTCTTCTCATCAGTCCTTAACATCCTTAAGTGTTATATGAACATAAAATAAATTCATCACAAAATACAATATACCACAGTTATTTCTCACATACACATGAGAACAATGAAAAAAAGCAGGAAGAGAGAGAGAAAGGGGGGATACCATAATGTTTTATTTTGAGTTTTTCCCCTCACATTTACAGCGGGTAGCGATTGAAGGGTCTTATGGGGGATGTTTAGATATCTTGCTGTGTAAACTCAGAGTTATTTGATGATTGTCGATCCATATACTCAGTGTAATAAAAAGGAAGGGAAACAAAAAGTGATAAAAAAAAAAACAAAACACTTCTTGATTCTCGGCTCTCCTAATAAACTGAAAACAAGCCCTCCATGGCACCATCTTTGTAATTAAGTAACGCCGCTAAACAAACAAATCCCTTTCAACAGCAGTGCGGAAGATTAGTTAATCATTCCCAATATTGTTTTCATTCTACATGAGAGAAATTAAAACGGCCCACTCGCCCCGCTTTCTGGAAGGTAGCGAGCGCGTTTGTTCTCCGAGCAAACAATCGATCATGGGAGGGGGCGAGCGGATTGCGGAGGACTCGCTGTGCACATGGGCTTTTAGTACTGGAGGAACACAATTCCTGCAGACTCAAAATTGGCCGCTGCACCCATTAACACAACAAGGAGGGCACTGCAGTCTCTGAGGCTTAATGGAACGTGCGGAGGCCCTCACAGGTATCAGATGGGCCAGATTCTATCCCTGCCTCTAGAGAAGTATCACTAATCAGGCCTATCCAAAAAAAAAAAAAAGAGCTTCTTCAGTGAATCAGTCTAAAGTGTTTATTTCTTTTGTGCACCGATTTGTGTGCAAGGGAGTTTGTATCCTGTGCATCTGGGTCTGCTAACATCCTTCTGTCTCTCATTCTGCTATGCGCATTGTGAATTGGTTTATGTGAAAAATCTGCTTTTACTGCTTTTAAACTTAGATTTTTTTTTTTTTAGTCTGTTGTTATTTTGGAGGGAATTGTATGACTCATTGTTGCTGTATTTAGGCTCACAGTAATTTACTGTCAGCAATGTTCTTGTTGTTTAAGAATTGGGGAGATTAAAACAAAACAAAAAAAAATGGGGAGCAGGGCTGGTGGAATTACATGGGTGTGGTCAATGACTTTTGGGGTGTGGTATGTGGACTGCTGGGTGTAGTCTGTTGTGGAGCCTTTGGCTTACTGAAGGTGCTATCAGTGTTGTTATCAGTGCTCTTACCTCACCTTAATCCCCTCCACTGAATAGTTTAATCACATAAGAAAATGTGTTTTTATTCCCTTGAATATTAGGTCTGAATGTTTACGATGTACTAATGAAAGTACAGCCTGCCGCAATTATTTTGAAGTGCAATGCATCCATTAACAAGCCAACCCATATGCAGCCACCCAATGAATAGTATAAGGGTAGAACATGTGGTAAGCCCAGCCAGCCGAAAACAGAGGGAAGAGTCGCAGAATCATAGATTCTGCTAAACATGGATATGTCTTCATGCTCTCTCTCTGTCTGTCTCTCTCACCCTCTCTCTCTCTCTCTCTCTCTCTCTCATTCTCATTTTTTAAATTTCCCTGTGCAGTTTTGGACACTCATTCCTCACCCCTGTCCCAGAGCTGGGGTGCTTGTGGATTTGCATTGATCCCCGCAGTCTCAATCAATAATAATTACAACCACGCTTAATGACTTCATGAGCTCCCAGCCTCAAATGCTACATAACGCAGGACCCAGCCATTTTTATTTGTTTAGTAGGGGGAGAGAGGGGGAGAGAGGGTGGAAAAGGGCCTTCTGTGAGCACTAGGCCGACACGTTTGTCTCCCTTTACTTGCACATTGCTATTTATATCCCAGTGCAAACAGAATCATGATTACATAACATAATGAATTTTAACACGGACATGGTGAGAAACTGCTGCACAGCTCAAGTCATTGGGCACACTGAAAGCAGACAGCAGGGGACCTGAGGAATGAAAACAAACACAAATAAATGTATTAAATGTATAGGTACACATACGTGTCATTCACCTGAGACACCTGGAATGTAGTTTTCAAACTGCATTGAACTTGGGCCTGGCTTATTTAACATTCCAATAAGACAGAACCTGCTGACTAAGTGAATGTTTGAAGATGTATTTATTTTATTTGATCTTCTTTTATATCTTCTATTTGATTATTTATTCATAATTTCCCTTTGGGGTGAGGTTTGTTAACAAGAATCTAGATATATTTTAAAAAAAAACAAAAAAAAAATATATGTGTCTACATTTGTTCAAATTCATGAATGATAATCCTTGTACTACAACAAATCATTATTATTATTATTATTATTATTACTATTATTATTATTACTATTATTATTATTATTATTATTATTATTATTATTATTATTATTATTATTATTAGTTGTAGTAGTAACAGTAATAATAGTAATGGTAGTAGTACTATTCATATTAATATTATTATCAGTAGCAGTTTTAGTATTATTGCTGCTGTTGTTGCTGTTAGCAGCAGTAGTATTTAGCTATAGATTAAAACATGGCATTGTGCTCATTCATGCACCATTCCCGGCAGGCCTGAAGGCCTCCATAACAGCCTGTTAAGACACACTTAATCAGCAGGCTTCTTTGTAAGCATGCACGGTGCACTCCTCCTGAGCCCCGCATTTGAGCAGGGAGCAGAGTGAATCCATCATTCCCCATTTCCCTTTTCAAAGACTCCCAGTTTCTCTCTCTCTCCCGCAGATCTGTTCGCAATCTGCGGTCCTCCTCCACCTTCAAAAGACGACACCTCACGCTAACCGTTTTTCAGACTCAACTGTAATTATTAACATTGGCCTTCTGTTTCTCTTAATTAGATGCCATCTGTGGTGGAGCTCAAGTTAGATTCAGCTACCTGAACAAAATGGCTGCAGCGTACGGAGCCTGCACCCTTATGTTATAGGCCTACCGGGCAGTAGGTGGCCAATTTTACAGCTGCAATTAGATATTATAACTCCGCTGTTATGCTGGGATTTCATTTGTTGTAGCCACATGTATTCTTTTTTATGGTAGTGTGAAAACAATAAAACACATTGCGTTAAAATTAATCATAAAACATTCTAGCTTTATTGTTTTATTTTTTTATGTATTTATTTTATGTGAAATGGCAGACATACAGTTAGTTTTAAAATAGACATTTAATTTCATTTATTTATTTATTTGAATTGAACTTGCATACAGGAGACATCGATGGTAATGACATGTGATAATGAACAGGCAGCGTCACAGGCCATATACCTTTAGTGTAATTGGAAGCGGTTTTGAGAGCTGCTGGCCCACAGAGGGTGTGCGGTGAGTCCTGAGGTTTAGTTAAGGTTTGCGCCAAAATTAAAAGGCCTGTGCATTTTCAGGGGGAATGAGTGTGAGTATCTGCTCTGCTAATAACCAGGCAATGAGCTTAATCAAAGGATGAGTGGGACAATTAACACTGATTCAAAAACACAATCCAATGTGTAGAGGAAGTAACGTCTAGGTTGATCAATCATTGCTGTGGTAGAGTTAATGGGGAAGTTAAGTTGTTTTAGGGGAAGCCTGTGTAAAAGCCTGTGTGTGTGTATAGATGAATACATGTGTATATGACTGTATGTGTGTGTGTGTGTGTGTGTGTGTGTGTGTGTGTGTGTGTGTGTGTGTGCATGCATGATGCGTGTGTGTGCATGTGCGTGAGTGTGTGTGTCCATGTCCATATGTGAATGTCTGAGTGCGTGTGTGTGCGTGTGTGTGTGTGTGTGTGTGTCAGGTAGAGAAGTAAAATCCACTCATGACGCAGGGTCGAATAAAACCACTCTTTCCATTCTGCTCCATTGTGTGCACAACCTTGAGAAAGTAAAGAGAAGAACACTCTGTACCACAGAAAGAATGTGGCGGCTCCGAGCTGATTCCTCAGGCAGAAGAAGCCAGCAGAATGAGCCAGCATTACCAGCTTCATTATGACAGTATGAGCCTCAGAAAAAGACATGGGTTCACATGTGTGTGAGTAAAAGTGTTTGTCGCTTGGGTTTGGGGAAGGTGGGCATGGTGATATTTAAGGGACAAAACCAGTGCTGTCAGACTCACTTCCCAGATGGCTGCAGAGCTCAATGATTTTGGAACTTTTCAACACTTAAGTGGTTGATCATTGATTGCGGAAAGAGTCCACACCCACACCTTATTTCCAAGGCCTAAATTGATAGACTGCTGAATGGAGGGACAACACAAAAACCTGCAGACACTGCAGCCCTCCAGGATATGAGTCCGACAGTACTTGCTCAGACAGTGGTCTGGAGGTCCAGTGGAAGGGACCTTGAGAGAGAGAAAATGTGATGAATTCTCAATTTCCTTTGTGGTGAGAAGTTCACAGAGTTGGACTAAGCAACAGCAGTCTGCAGTGGTAAGTGAGACAGACACAGTTGCACTTCATATCAAAGTGACCCAGGTTTACTGAAATGGAAAATAGTATGAAACTATGATTTCATATAATCAAGGGCGGTCGCCGAATTCATACATGCAAATGTTTCAGTCTGGCTCTGTGTTAAGATTCACAGACTTCACCAGGGTAAGAGCAGGTTTCCACAAGGAATTTTGCACTAGCAATTTTATTTATTTTTTTTACCATTGACCTGGATGTTAACTCAGTCTACTTCTGAATGCATGCAAAGTGAGCAATCTCATTGATCTGTGAATAATAATAATAATAATAATAATAATAATAATAATAAATAAACACTCAAACACTATTTTAGTCACACTAACATGCTTTAGTCATGTACTAAGCTGGGCAGGTGATCAGTGTATTCGATGCTCCTGAATGCACCATAACTCGAGTGAGTGGAACAGCACACCGGCCTGTAGCACAGACCCCTGCTACTGGGTGAAGTGCTTAATGGTACAGTCTTTTTGTTTTTTTTATTTTTCTTCATGGAAGTCAATCGAAATCGTCCCAGGGCTTTTTGCGGAGCAGGACTCAGAGATGTGAGTAAAGCTAACTTATGAAGCACTCCGTATTTCTGTCATATCCGGTGTTCTTTGTGGGTGTCGTTCTTTGACCCTGCCCCTGATCTCGTTCTGGGAGACAGGGATGACACTGTGTGATGGATTGCCCCTCCCTCTGATCCCAGATGTCATAAATTCTTTGTGAGCCCAGATGTCACTATTTATTTGTTGCCAGGTGAAACGCAAGTGAGACCACCCTGCTAAATGATGTCTGGTGTCAGCGATTTGTCCATCTGTTCCTTCAACAAAAGCAAAGTGTTTCGAAAAACAATGTACTGTGTGTGTGTGTGTGTGTGTGTGTGTGTGTGTGTGTGTGTGTGTGTGTGTGTGTGTGTGTGCATGTGCGTGCGTGTGTGTGTAAGTGTGTATGTATTTGTGTGTGTGTGTGTGTGTGTGTGTGTGTGTGTGTGTGTGTGTGTTTACACAGGTGTATCTGTGCGCATGAGCAATTATGCAATTTTCTCTTTTTTTATAAACTTATAAACATGCATACCATCTCTTTTTGCAAATCAATGTTTTATACTCTCTTATAAGTTTGAAATGATCATCATTTGAAAATGATGATAATATGGAAGCTCTATATACGCTTAGATATATTAGTGTTTATTTTTAATTCATGAAACACTTCTTATGTCAAAATACACACCTGTCCAACACACACACACACACACACACACACACAAATGCACATACACAAACACAAAAACACACACGAATGCACATATACAAATGCTCCCAAAGCTGAAGTGGTGATTTAATGAGAATTGGGGCAGGGCTCTCATTCAGCCATTTTGCATGCCAGGACCCCTTAGTTCTGCCACTTATGTATTCAAACTCACAAGCTGATAGATCAACAGCTCAACAGCTGGGGGTCCCAGGCCAGCGCCCCTCTCAGGTACCGTTCATGTGACTTTGCTCAACGTTTTATGGCAGAAGCAATTGTTGTCGACAGGGTAATGCAAGAACAAGGCTAAAAATAACGCGCTCACAGCTCACCGGCTGGAGTATTTTTAGAATGCACAGATGCTTAATAAGAAGACAGGAGAGTGCACCTCCACAAACTACCCCCTCCTCCCCCAACACACACATGCATACGCACACACACACACACAAACACACACACTCCAATTGACCAACTGTAAACAAACTTGTATGCACCACTCAAGCACACAGCTTGACAAACATCCGTTATGATCCACATTCATATTTCCTCCCTGTTCTGTTTTCGGCAGAGAATAGCATGTGTATTTTTTCTTTAATATATATATATATATATATATATATATATAAAGGAGCATATTCCATTTGTGCTGATCATTGTGTGGGAAACCACACTTAAAGGTCACCAGGCTGTGTGTATTTAATAGCCAAGAAGTGTTCCTTTGCAATCTTGTTTTCATGTTTGTAGATGTGGCAGGTGGCCTTTTTTTAATCTGTAAGCGATTGTGTTTATATGCCAGTCTTGCTAGAAGGCAAGAAATACAATCATCCATGATACATCTTTGGGTGGGTGGGGGCAGGAGAGGCATGGTCTAAGGCAAAGAAATACAGTCACAGAACTACATGTCTATTTATTTTTTATTTGTTGGATATATAATGGAAACAATTGTATCAATCATTGTATTGATCTGAATAGCCACTGCATCATATAAGTGTCTTACACATAAGACAGAGTGGTAGCAGCAACAGTTTTTTTTTTTTTTTCTCTCCCTCATTCAGTGAGCGGTAAGCATGCTCGGTCTTAACCTGAGAAGCAGGTGCTCTGCTGGCAGTCTGAATCCCCACAGAGAATACTCTGATCAAAGATCACAGGGTTCAGTGTGAGCCAGGATCCCCTGAGCCAAAACATACCTGCTTCTGTGTAGCGTAGCGTAGCGTCGATGAGGAAGTGGAAAGTGCTGTACCTCCACTGTACAGCAAAGCATAATAAATAAAACATAAACACAATACCTTATATTGAACTGTCCAAAGAAACCATACAGCAATCATATGAAGTATAGTTGAATTTGAGAGAAATTGAAAAATATGAAAAAAAAATGACACGAATTGTCTATTTTGGAGAGCTATCATGACAGATCGAGGAAGAGTGTATACACTTTGAAATGTCATTGAACGCTTATTCAGTTGTGAAATTTGGTCACTCATGCAGGAGACGTAGCCGGTACTCTTTCTTAATTAGCGCGGAATGAGCGAGTAGCAGCTGAAACTGTGGAGGCGGAGCGAACGAAAGCAGCTTTCACACTTTTTTAAAGATGGTGAGAGCATGACACCCACATAGATTAGAATCTGCTGAATTTAAAGAAATAAATAAAACCTCCAGGATCGAGACAGAGTAGTATTCAATCACCCAAAAAAATACAATTATATGACGTGACGGTGCTGGGGGATTCATGACAGGCTTCCATTATGATCTGCGTCGTAGGTGCTACCTGCATAAATCCCAGTGTAGGTAGATGGTGTATGTGTGCGTGCCTGCCTGTGTGCATAGAGAAATAGAACATTTTTCTCTTCACAAACAACAATTGGCAACATTTTCAGTGATTGCCACAAACAACAGGTAGGAGTGAATATTTACACTTCAAAAAAGAAAAAAAAAAAAAACCTCCTTTTATTTATACATTGGTGCTGTGACTAAAAGCACAATGCGTTTATGTAACAGCAGGTAGCTTAGTTAAACTCCACAAAGCACATAACAGAAGTCAGTAGTGAGGTAACATTGATCCTTCAAAGTAAACATATGTACTGCATTGGGACATTAATGCAGTTTGGTAAAACAGAGATTCGGGAGAAGAACTCTCAGACAACCTCTCTACCTATCGCACCCCTTCCAGTCCCTACAGGTATATAAACACCACGTACCTTTACCCATCGTGCTCAGCATTTCTGACATCCCCCGTCCTCCCCATCTCCACCTTCATCCTCTCTTTTTCTAGGGGGGTTTTATAATCCTAACTACTATTCCTATTCCTTCAGCCAAAGGGAGGGGGGGTTTCCCTCTCCACGAGTACAGGACAACTCCTCCCCCTTTTGACGCCAAGCCCAAGTTCATTCTTTTCTATGTCATACTACTGAATTGGTATTTTCCATAGACTACACATTTGGACAGGTAAGTAACTAATGAGAACATTGAGGTGAGGCATCTTAAAGGGTACAGAGCTCTACCTAAGAATCAAACCTGTGACCTTTGAGTTATAAGCCCTGCTCCCTAACCACTAACCACTATACTACACTCTTGCCCCCAACTGTTGGCTCGTCCTTAGTATCTGTATTCATCAGTCATTAATTCCCCCTTCAGCTCTACTACCCATTCCAGTACTTGAAGGCCCTTTTCTTTTTCTTCTTTGATTCTTTAGTACAGCAGTGGGCAGCTCCAAAGAGCAGAAATACACACCTGAGACTCAGTTATACACTTTCTGCTCTCACTGGCATTGTCAGAATTAACAATGCAGGGCCTGCTACAGATGCAGCCTAAGGTGCTTCCCGCGAAAGAAGCTGATTGGATGATTCCCCTTTACACTGTTTGAAATCAGGACACATTATGTGGTCTGCAGCACGGCGATGCTTGTGTGGAAACAGCAAGCCGCAGCTAAGATCTGGAGAGCTAGAGGAATGAGGTCTGTCATGAAGTAACGATGCAGATTAAATCTGCTGGCCGGTGAACTTGTCATGTACTGCGGAATTTAAGAATACAGTAAATTGGCCTTGATAAAACGTGACAGAATGTAATTCGTTGCCAAACAAAATATGAGTACAGCATGGAATCTGACTGTTGAGACGTGTGGCATTTTAGAGTTTGTCCTGATGCAGAAAGCATTAGCGCATTGTGCTGTTCTGTATTATAACCTGCACAGGATGCATTTTGCTTTGAATATGTGGGTGTTTGTATATGTATATGAGTATTTAATGAGCTGACTCCCTTACACCAAGCTGATAACACTTCCGTGGAGGACATTAGACTACGGTAAGACGTCTCAAGCAGCTGTCCATCAAACAGGCTCTGCGGGGACATGTTTTGAGCTAGCCTTTATCTGAACTCAGGGCAAGTTGTTTCCATACCTCCTCCCAAAAATGTAATAGATAAATTAATAAATAAAAGTAAGAACATCATTAATTATGTCTCATTCTCTGATGAATCTGCAAATCTAACATCGCATTCGTCTGATTGAGCTCAGGAGGTGGTGGAGGACCTGCTGCTTTCGCTCTGGGAATTCTACATTTAATAGGATGCTCTGGGTTGTTTCCTCAGGGTGAAAGAGTTTTCTTAAGAATGATGGATTCATAGAAATGCTGATATCTGTTTCACAAAAAAAAAAAAAAAGTTTCTCCCATTTGCTTTGATGAAACAAGATGGAAGATGGGAAGGTTTTTATCTGCTGTCATTTTTATGTGCCGAGTTAATTGGATTTCAGTCTGATTTACAGCTTTTGACTGAACACGTGTTTACATTAAACATGTATTTCATAGTCCATTCATTCTCAGGAAATACATCAGACAATCAATAATAAATCTGTTTATTTTTCTTGTACAGAAGAGATACTAGTTCCAATATTTCTAATACAGCCATCTGATGTAACAGTGTTAAGCAGTGGCATATAGTCCATAGACAGCCAGGTCTGGAGTCTAAAAACCTGAAGATGCCATCTCTCCTCTGCTGAAGCAGAAATGTTCCAATTTTTTTTTTTTTTTTGCAGCTATTCACAAATGACTGTGACAAATAACAATGCTGGTGGAAACATTTACCACCTTGGATAACCCATGCCTCTTTGTGAATATTCATAATTTGTCTTTTTTACATTTGCTTCCTTGAAGCACATTTTAGCACTGGGTACTCATTATCTTTGTATATTCTGACACCTACAATGGAGGTGTCAAATTCTAGTCTTGGAGGTCCACAGTATTTGCAATTTTTATTTTATCCCCTTCAAAAAAGCAGCCATTTTAGCCATCATAAACCAGGTACTTTTTACACAATCAGTGATTTAATTGAATCAGTTTTGAGTTGAAAAACGGCAATTTTGAGTCGAAAAAAAACTGCAGACACCATGGCCCTAGATAACCAGAAGGAATGGAAGGAACTAATGAGATGAGAACCTGCATAAAGTAACTCAGGGATCTCAAACTGCAGTCCTTATGGGCCTGAATGTAATTGGTTTCCTTTAAATCTGCCAAATATTTACACCTTAGAAAATAAGGCATGTTGGCAAAAAAAAAAAAAAAAGTATAAAACATGGCTGTCCAGAAGTGGAGACAGGAATCCCTGTTAAAGAGACTGTGATAGGGGAGAAAACATTTATTGATGGGAATGGACCAACAGAATCATGGGATTTTTGTTTCCCTCTTGAACACATCGTAGTTCACCATAGGGAGGTCTCATGAGAACTTTGCGGAACACTCTAGCCATACTGGCTGTATAAGGTATGATACAATGTGTCTTCATCATGGTTCTTGACGAAACCCTTTAGGTAAAAGTTTCCCACTCAATGTGTTACTACCAATGTCGATAATGCTAATGGAATGGCATGCAGCGCTGCAAAAATCGTCACTAAATTAACAAGAAAATCCATTGAGCTGACTGCTAGAGTGTTTCAGTGCGCAAAAACCTTCAATTGATTTCAAATCAAATTCAAATTTGTTTCAGGAAAGGATGGACGCCTGGCATTGTTAGTGTTTTATTGACTTTCCAAAGCTTGCAATGAACTGAAGATTGACACAACAAGAGATATGATAGCATCTGAGCCTTTGGGTTGTATCAGTACATAAACTAACTTTACCATCGCCATCCCAAAAAGGCCCTTTGTGTTCAGCATGCTCCATGAAGAGCTGAAGTGTTCAGATTGTAAGAGAGACAGAAAATCTTTTTAGTCATATGTACGGCAAGCATTTTAGGACACCTCTGACAATTCCTGCAAGCTCCCTCTTTCCACCTTCCAAATTGCCTCCTTCAACTAACAATACATCTTTGATCCACAATCCACTTTTCAAATTTCCTCTGTCATAAATGAATAAAACTCACAAGTACCATTGTCCATCTCTGGATGATTTTTAAGGCTCATTTTCATTTTTCCTCATCCCTTTTTTACATTCTCGATTCACTGAAGCAATTTAAGATACACCATTACAATAAACGGTTCAAAAGAGGCCAACGTGCATTGAACAGATTGTGCCATAAAATTGCTTGTTCACTAGCACTAAGACACAAATATACTTAGGTACAGTGTATAAAAAAACCCTCCTTTGTCAGTTGAGCCTAGAAGATGGAAGAAGGATGTTAACCCTGGTGCAAGAGAGTTCAGACAACGAAAGAAGTTTGGTATGGGGGGGGTGTTTGGAAGGCGGACAAAGACTGTATGAAATGCTTCTTGTAGATATTATAGAATGAGTGTCATTCATCTTAGTCCTCTTCAGAGTTATTGTTACCAAGGAGACTTTTTTCTACAAAAGGAAATTTACAGAGCTATATTGTTGCAAACTACACAGGATCCTGTTGAAACGGCAGAACACCGCATGTCTGATGGAATTAGAGTCCAGGACAATATCTTTGCCTTTCAAAAGTCATTTTTCATTCTCTCTCCAATTTTGTCCTTTCTAACAAGACAAACTAATGTAGGTTAATGCAGCTGAACTTTTCCTTAAAGTCAAAAAAAAGATGCTGAAAAAAAAATCTCGAAACCAATCCAATTTACTTTCTTCATCTGAACTCTCAGAAGAAGAGAGTGGAGAGGAGAGATCTACCCTCAAAACAAAATTATCCAGAAAAAAAGGAGAACTGAAAAGAGTAATTTTACAATGGATGTCCGGGAAAGGCAACAATGCACACACACACACACACACACACACACACACACACACACACACACACACACACACACACACACACACACACACACACACACACATATATATATATATATATATATATATATATATACATATATACATGTCCCTTCACTTTTACTAATTTTGTAACCTTGTTTAAAGGGTAGTATGCATTTGCTGGCAAAAAAAGGTAGGTCTTGAAATGACTTAGGCCATTTCAGTTGGTCCTGGTGGTCTGGCTTGTCAGATCATACATTGAATTTGTTAATGAATAAAGAAATCATTGCTTTTTAAAGAGTAAGAGCAGTAACTGTTGCAGACCTCAGTCCCTCAGACCTCAGTCGGTGTTAGCACTAAGCTAACACCGAGCAGATACCAGTGCTATCTCTGCTCTTGGAGATTCAGACAACGATAAGGGAGATGCACTCTCGGACAAGCGCGTATTCCATTAGCACAACCTGCTAAAGTAATTTACCCTCTCATGTCAGCTGTTTCAGGCATTCCCCCATCGCCCTCTTCTCATCCCTCTTGTCATCAGTTGCTTTAGTTGCAGTGTGCAGTATGTTTTTTAAGTTATACTTGAATAATTATATAATAATTTTGTATCTTTTTATATGTGCTTTTTTTTTTCCATTGAATCATCGAGCCCTGTGGCTCTCTGAAGAACTGTTGAGGAAGGCTAGCCTTGCACAGGGTCAGGGACCGTCTGCTCTACATTACTGATCGGCATTACCGGATAAAGCACAGTGCCCTGACCAGCCATTCTTCAATTCATCAACATGGACTCTCTCAGTAGTAGCTGTGATGGAGACTTTGAAGAGGTCACAAAACAAGAAAACATTCTTCTATATTTATTCTAAATATACTTTCTTTTTTATTGCAATCTCTAATTAAACCTAACAAGAAGAGTTCATTTCTATGGATTTTTCAGTATGACATGGTGCTTATCTTCTCACTGCAACATTATAAGTTGATCCTAACGTGACACACAGAACCAATGAAACATCAGCCAGTGTCAGAAATTTTACCTGTAATCATCAGTCAGTTCATAACTTAGAACTGGAAATTCAAAAATGTAGAAATATAGAAATGTACCTTTACTTGAAATGTACCATTCAGAATCTTAGATAGTTTCAGGACAGTGATAACAATTGCCAGGTATTTTTTTATTTTTTATTTATTTATTTGTTTGCTATTGCTGTTTGATCATGTAATGAAATACAAACTAATTTGCCTAAGCTGGTTCACTTCAGGAAAATATATCAGCAATAGTCGTTGAGCAGTATAGCTCAAGCTGAAATCCTTCAGGTTGCATGGTGGTCTGGTGCAGCAGGTGTAGCACCCAGCCTGACTGCACTGCTACAGCAGCAGGCTGAGTAGCTGTAGCAGCAGTAATGGTACATTAGGAGCATGATCTGTGCATGGTTTCTGGTTAGGGCTTTCCTCAGCGGTGGAACAACAGTCCTTCTTGTTTGCTGAAACAGTTCCTCAATCACTGCAACTATCTGCTGTCCACTGGAAAAAAAAAAAAAAAAAAAAACCTTGTTACTGTACTCTCCTCCCACTACACTGATCACTTACGCTGACTGACAACAGGGGAAACCAATAAACCACATAGGTGCTTTCCTACTCGGGGCGACCGGCTCCTCTGTCTCTCTCTCCTGAAGGTGTTAATTCAGTGAAGCGCTGTACTCCCTGCAGATAACGCCACTCCCTTGGATCAGATTGATCTTCAGAGAGATTTGCTGTGTGGGAGCTGGCCGGGATGAATCCACTCCAGCAGACGCTGGCTGCAGTCTCACTCCCCTGCTTCTCTGGCTCCCATCCAGCTCAATCACATTGCATCCCCTCCCAAACAAAGGGCAAAAAAAAAAAAAAAAAAAAAAGCTGGAGTATCCTGAATTGTATTTAAATATTTATTTTTCTTATCTTACTTATTTATGTTCATTACTGCGCTCATTCAAGAGCTATTCTGCTTTTTGCCTTCATGCAACCCAAATGGCCTTTAAAAGCATCGTCTAGACTTGCACTTAATATAGATGGAGCTTCCGATCAATCCCCTGAGGCAACCGGCTTTAACCAAGTGCTAATTTTGAGATAAATAAATAAATCAACAAGCAACATGGATAAAGGGACACACATTTCAGAGATGTTTACACCGGGTTGCGTGTGTTTGTTACTGCTGAAAGCCTCATCGGCGATCGTTATGTTTGTAATGGTTAGAGAGGGCGTTCTGTTAGACAGCTTCCTGTCATATCACAGCACCTTGTTTGTGTGATATTAGCACATTTATTGGGATTTCTAAGCCTTGCCTAATAAGCTCAAACATCAGACCATTAGATGATTCTAAGTCCTCTAATTCTGTGGAGTTTTTCGTCTTTCTTTTTATTTTAGAAAGAAAACCACAATCATTTGCAAGTTAAGTGACGTAAAAAATGACCAGTGAGTTTGAAATCCCATTTTTTGCAGATTACGTACCTAATGGGAAAGGTTTAAGTGGATCCACTCAGCCAAACACACTCTTTCTCCTCCTCTCTGGCTTTCACAATGCCCTGATGTTATGCTGGATGAGAGTATAATAAGGCTGAGAAGAAGAAAAATGACAGTAAATCGGAAAGTGCATACCCTCAAATGCACAGTGTGTTTTTAAAATATGATGTGCATTGACTGAAATTGTTTGCAGATGTTTTTAGGAAAGGAAAACATCAGTTGAACAGTGTATTTTTACATCCTCCAGTCTGTGTAGGACTGTGTAGGACAGAAATACAAATAAATTGTATTTCTGCCTAAGTTATATATGATGTATTTCACCATTCTTTGTTGTAAAGGGCCCAGTTGACTCATACAGAAGATGTTCAGCTGTATATCACATCCTGCAGTTTGAAAATGGTGTTGACCAAGTCCAAAACTCAACATGCCAGTGTAAATATGCATACTTTTGCCAAATATTCAATTGTATTATATTACCATGGCATATGCTCTTGTAAGTATTAGAGAGGTGACACAGCTATCTTGTTCATAGGGTTACTGAGCAAAGGAGGGTGCATGCCTTTTAAAGCCCGCTCACTGAGTGCCTACATCAGCACTCTTTGGTATTGCTACAAAACAACTCCTGGAAGAGCTTCAGTCAAACGCAGCATGGGATGAATTTCAGACCCAGCAAATACAGGAGCCTCTTAATTGTCAATGGAAAGCTCACAGGCCAGAGAGCTCAGGGCAGTGGTAGAACTCAAGCCTGGGGGACACAGGCCACAGAGCAGCTACTCCAGTCAGACCACAGAGTCACCATCAAAGGCCAAGCAAGCATCCACAGGACCCTATGTTCTGGCACGTTAAAGCCCTGGTGCCTGCAGTATGGACCGCTCCCCCATCTATCGTGGCCTCCGACTGTCAATAAGGTTCCCGTCACCAGGGTCAAGGAGCTGGAGAGGGCAGTCAGCTCACACATCAAGAAACAGCTTAGGCTCCCACGTTGCCTAAGCAACACGAGGCTATTTGGCAAAGGTGACCTGTAACCACCTGTCTCAATCTCTACTGAGGAGTACAAGGGCATCAAGGTGAGACTGGACATGACGCTAAGACTCAGGTAGGCGCCATCAGGGTGGTAACGACGGAAGGAAATGGACGCCGAATGAGGCTGTACAACTGCCAAAGTCAGGTCTCAGGCAGAGAGAAACAGAGAGAGAGGCAGCTGGGAAACAAGGCTACGCTAGTTCAAGGAGGACAGCTAGTTGTTGAAGTGGTACGTCATCAGAAGGAGTCAGGCCGGTATGCAAAGAGATGGATTGAAACAGGCTGAGCTTTATCATATCACCAATGCACTCTCTCCACCAACCTCTGGCTTCAAGTACACCACTACCTTTGTTCTAGCAGGCTAGGACTTCCAGTCTTAACTTAGAGGTAAGACGTAAATCAAGCCTTCTGAATGAAGTTTGGGGCTGTAAAATGCAGGTTGATCTTCTCACCTGAGATAGTTACAACAAGCCTTAGGCCAGATCTGATCCTGTGGTAAGACTTGCAGATGTACCTATGCATTGTGGAACTACCTGTTCTCTGAGAAGAGGCCATTGGCAAAACAGTTGACCGCAAGAGGCCGATGTATTCTGACCTTGCAGCTGTGGCAGAACGGAAGGGTTGGAGAACACAGGTCCACCCAGTGGAAGGTGGCTGTGGAGGTTTTCTAGCCTCATCCTTTATTAGACTGCTTAAAGCAATGGGAGTCTAAAGAGAGACCCTCCAACAGGCAGTCGAGTCACTGCCAGAGACTTCTGAACAAAGCAGCAATTAGCTCTGGTTGATGAGGAAGGATTCCATTCGGGCTGCACGATGACCAGCCACCAGCAGGAGGGGTAAAAGCAGAGGGGGGTGCACCTGGGATGGCAGAAGTCACAGTTGAGCCCTCTGGAGAGTCTTGGGACTGTCAACGAAACATCAAGAAAGGGAGCTGCCCACCTGATGACCCCAATAACATGATTACCCCTACCACCACTTACACTTCACCTGTGCCGAATATCATAAGAGGGATTGTAACATTAAGTCCTATGAGCTAAACTATCACTGTATGTAAATTTGGCTGGAGTGGGCGCTTAACAACAGTAGATCAATTCCACCTCGCAAGCCATACCCTTCCCTGGACCAAGTAGAGCTCACCACCAAATTATAACTAACTACCAACAAGGCTAATAGGGCTCAAGCTACTTAAGTCTAATATGGCCACACACACCATCCATTCATTGATTATCTATTCATGAAAGACAAATATAATCATACATTTCTTACTTATCTTTAAATGTGGTTTCAGGAAACAATTTAGTTGCTCTCCTTTGTACTTTTTCAGAACGTCTGTGTTTGTCTCACAGTGTGGGGCCCATCCCTGCAAACTACATGCGGTTTAGATTAGGTTTATTGCATTGCATTAATATAATTCCCTTTGATTATATTGCCTCACATAGTGTTTGGTAATGGCTATGTGATGACATCTCAGTTCGGCACCCGGCCCCCAGACTCGGTTACTCACAGTGATATGTCGGATTGTGACCATGTCTTCAGCTGTAATGGAAAGTGTGAAAATTTTAATATGAAAGTTTAGTTTGGTCCAAAGGCGAAAGTATTTCTCATGCACGGCGAGCCTCTCCAGAATTGCTCAGACCCTACGACAGGCTTCACGGAGGCCCTTCTTCTCTGCTGGTCATTTCTTTGGCCACCTCAGACGTGTCGCTTCTCAAACCCATTTTCCCTCAGCCTTACAGCACTCTTACAATGATGACGTTCTTCAAATGTCATGGCCCTATCGTCCCATGTCTCCAGAAAAAAAAAATAAACCTGTTTCAGAACCAGGTGCTGTCAATCACCAACGAGCCAAAAGCTCTGTGTTACCAAATGTCACTTTAATTCCAGAAAAAAAAAAAAAAAAAAAAGGTGCTTGCAGAAGTGAAAGCACTCACGGCACATAGGACCAGCTCCCCTTTAAAAATGTTGGAGGCATGGTCAATCAAAATCAAACGGCACCACATGAGTCAGTGTAATCAATTGCCCTGAGGACCTTTGGAAACACAGCAGAGAGAGGAAGCAATAATTCTGCCCGACACTAAAGAAACAGAAATGCCGTCTGGAGTACTGGATCAGTTGTTCTCTTTCCTTTTTTTTCATCTGTAAAACGAAGGCCATAAAAGTTTAAATCAATAGTTAATTATATAAAGCATAAACATAAATACGATTGCAGCGGCTCCTGTATCTCCTTTACAAGGATTTTACTCTTTACAGTAAAGCTTTACAGTCGGCTCCTCTATCACCCCCAGCAAACTGTTAAGGTTTCACAGCCACTAAATGTGCAATTAATATAGAATAAAACAGTAATTAAAACCTGTGGAAATAAACACAAATAAATGTGAAATTGTATGTGTGTGTTTGCGTTTTGTGTGTGTGTGTGTGTACACATGTGTGTGTGTGTGTGTGTGTGTGTGTGTGTGTGTGTGTGTGTGTGTGTGTGTGTGTGTTTGCTTATTTGTGCATTTAATTATACCAGTGCATTAGTTATTGAGACAAATATCAGTATAAAATGTGCATTCAGTCTGATATTCAGACATGGATATTGATAGTTCATGTTTTTTTATTATTTTTTTTTATTTACTGACAGTTTTGCATGTGATCTTCCTAAACAAAGCTAAAACACCTATGTGAAATGTTAACATAATTATTGCTAGAATTAAAGTAAATTCTAAGTTAAAAAATGGCTAGTATTTAAATGAAATTTTTTTTTTTATAATCTGTACTTTCATGTCCCTATCTGTTTCATAACCAGACCATTAAAGTGGATCAGCTGCCACAATATCTGCAAACTGATATGACACATAAGAAAAATATTATCAGCAAACAGAACATAACATGATATCTCAAAGTGAAAATAACTCAATGTACTTTAACAACCCATTTCATAAATCAGATTTTATTAATTTTCCAATGTTCTTTTGGAAATATAATATTTTCAAAGCATTTCATTAAAATAAATCTCCAAATGTTAAGATGTCAGCTCTTGAATCTAATATAATTAAAACGATGTGAAATGTGACTGATGTGAGCCAGGATGCAGCTACTGTGCCACTATTCTCGACTCAAAAAAGCTCTGAGAGAGCACGTTGGAAGACATGCACAGATTCTTTTCTTGGCAGACGTCATGTTTATTGAGGTTTGATTTTGGTGGTCCAGAATTTACAGAGACTAAGTCTATATTCATTGCGCAAGAACCACCAAAGAGTTTTCCAGCTCGCTGGAGTAGCTATTTCATATTGGAGTCCTGCCAGTAACGCAATGGTGATTAGTCTGAAATGGTCAGGAATAGTACCTTTAATGGCAATCAACCAAAGAACATCCCCTTGAAGTTAGACTGTGTCACGGCAAAAACAGTTTGTCTGATTCATAGCTCTAAGCAAACATGGACCAAAGAGACACACAATCTTAATTCCAAACATCTTCTGAAAGTCACCACGGAAACATTACATTCAGTGGAGTAAATGCAGTGATAGGAGACTTTGCCATTTCAGGACATTGCGTATTATATTGTGTATTATACAATATTGTAGGTATTTCCCAATGGTTTTGGTCCTCGGGACATTCACGGAACAGTAAGATAGCTAGGCTAAAGCACTCCCAGTGTGAACATTTTGTGGGGGACAGTCAGAAGTCGTTCATAAAATATTTTTGGCACTGTCCTTCATGTTTTTCTTTCTTTGTGTAATAATAAAAAAGCTATGAGACAGCGATGAGAGAATGTTGCCAGTAAGTGTGTATGCAATATGGCAGGACCTTGTGGGTCACATACATTTAATAAAGTGGAATATATTCAATTAAAATTCAAATTCATAGAATTCTGTCTTATTTAACCTGTTCATAGGTAACTTTGAACTTGTACATGGATCATAGAAATCATAGAAAATGTCAAGTTATCAAAAACTCTAAATGAAAATCTGATGTTAGTAAAGTAAAAAAGCTTAAATATTTTGTACAAATAAGGCTGTGCTACTTTAATAGTAATTAAGTTCCTGTCTGAGAATATGAAATTGAATTTTCCTGTCTTTATCCAATGTTGGTTGTAACAGTTACATGTCAGAGCATGTTAAAGTCAACTGACTCATGTGATAAATTGAGTCCTTCTCTCTGTATTTATGTAAACAAGATCATGAACATAATTCCAAAAATCGTTAAAAAAAGCCTTGCATTGCATGACTTTACAAAACATTGTGCGGCGGTAACAATACTCTCTGAGCATAAACAAGACTTCTAAATCACACAGATGATAACTACACCGCACGACTTTGAAATGAATTAGCCTGATGTAATAAAACTGACTACCAAATGAATAGCGCCTAACAGTTAACGTTATGAGGTTTTATTGCCTCTCCTTATTCAGCACTACATCAGCTCTGAGCCAAAAGGTTTGGAACAATTATGTGCATTTTTTGGATACAATGGTTAGCAACAATGTTAGTGACATAACTTGCACATATATTTTTGGTCAAGGTTTACCCTCTATGAATAATGGTGTGGTTTCAAGAAATAAGAGTCAAGTATAGAAATGTACAATTTTGTGCTTTATCACTCGCACAAGCTGTGGTGGTGAGGGAAATGCAGTGGGTCAGGTCCAGGTTCAGTAGTGGCAGTTTTAACCGCAGGTGTAAAGCACCAGAGCACAAGACTGTATTCACACTACGACAGCTTCTCTTCATCACACAGGTTAGGAGAAGCCGCTCCAGTTCACTTTCATTTCGCCAAACCATAGTTAGAACCTGAGGATTAGACGTTATTTACACTGGAAAGGATCCCAAATGTTCTGCCATGCATACATGGAAAACATAGTGATCAAATTTTAGATATTGTGATTTTTAAGACAACTTAAGGCAACTGTGATGGTATACTGTGATGGTATAAAATGGCTGTTTAAGTGATTTCAGGCCGTCAGTCTCAGGCTACAGCAGGTGCTGGGTATTCTGCCTTGGAGAAGAAGAAAAGGGAGAAAAAAACGCTAAGATTCCCATGAAGCAAAGGGAAAGAACTATCTGATCTGTAAGATTCAGCACCTGATGCCCAAGTCTTCAGGGATCCTAAAGATCATTCTGGCAATCACCCGTTCTTTTTCATCACTTATTCCCTGTAATCTCTTCTTCTGTGTTTGTTTAACAGACTTTTTTTTTCCTCCTCTCTCTTGGTTTTCTTTTGTAACTTTTAATTTGGGCCTCTTGTCTCTGGGTAATTTCTCACTTGAAGTACTCTGTTAGCTAGAATAATGTGATATTGGCCTTTTTGGTTCCCTCTGTTATTTGTGCTTTGCACCATT
The DNA here is from genome assembly GCA_022829145.1 of Albula goreensis. NCBI lineage: Eukaryota > Metazoa > Chordata > Actinopteri > Albuliformes > Albulidae > Albula > Albula goreensis. Next base: position 4,467,416 of record CM040745.1, on the reverse strand, counting down.
TGCTGTTTACAAAGTTTTTCAATTGAGTTTTGTCACAACTTTCTGCAGGTTATTGATAAATGGGGGTGGGTTGGGGGCAGTTTAATTCACCAACCTTGTTAAAGCAGTGGTAATTGATAGATGTAGAAGAACTGGACTCCTAACCAAACTGTTGTAGGTTTAAATAGTGAGTGATCCACTAAGATTGTATCCTCGCATCGTACAGGAAACCTTCCCTGAATGGTTTCAGTTAATGTTCAACTGTAACGATGTGAAATGAATGCAAGTGCTTAGCATGGCAGTCATGTCACTATTTTGGTGTTTGTTTAGGAAAAGTAGATAGCTTCTGTCATGGCAAAATAAATCCAACCCGTGTTTGGGCTGTAGGACTTTCAATGATGATCATGGAGCATGGAGAGCTACAGCACACAACACTGCACACCACGGCTCTAACTGAATGCAACCACTGCGTACCGCAAAATCGCTGTGTTTATTTATTAATGTTTGGGTGCCAACGTTTCGGTCTTGCACCAAATGTCAGTCGGTACAAACTTAATTTAAACTGTTTATTTTCACACGTTAGTCGCTTTCTCCTCCTCATTCGTAGATGGAAGAACATAAACAATAACTGTAAAGAGACTTCTGCAGCGGCTGTACTGATGTACTTTGACAAACTGGAGAGTGTGGACATATATTATTTAAGGAAGGTACAACAGCGTAACACTGGATAGCAAAGCCTTTTTTGGAGCTCTCAGACTATGTGAGAAGAATTTATATGGAAATTAGACGAAGTTTCTTTTCCTTTTACCCCTGCAAAATATCATCTTTAATTGGTGTATTTTTCCTCAGTTGCAGTTGGACACGGTGATCCTCCTGATTCAGTAGCAACAACCATATTGCAAACACAGAGGCCTTTCAAACGCAATGGGCAATGACACTTTGATAGGCTTATTATGTGTTTATGCCCACAGCACACCTACATGTGTTTAAACCATGAAACCCAACCTCTTTTACACCTGCACAACAATCGCAATTTCCAAATTAATTTGAACTTGCACAGAGCACAGTGTGTGAATATTATCTCTCTCTCTCTCTCTCTCTCTCTTTCACACACACTCTCTCTCACTGAGCACAGTGTGTGAATATTATCTCTCTCTCTCTCTCTCTCTCTCTCTCACACACACTCTCTCTCACTGAGCACAGTGTGTGAATATTATCTCTCTCTCTCTTTCTCTCTCTCTTTCTCTCTCTCTCTCTCTCTCTGAATTCCCAGGGTGTCATATGAATGTGATTTAGCCCAGTGAGTTGCAGTAAAGCTAAAGAGTAACAGAAGTTCAAACTGATAAACATGGAGAAGTCTAACAATCTGTGGGAGTAGCTGTATGCACTTGATTAGGAATGTGGATCATGTAACAACACAAAAGCTTCAAAAAAATTGAAAAAAAAGGTGTAAGTCACACATAACATATATGCCTGGTGCTCATTAGCTTCTCTTGTGCGAGTGAAAGATCCTTGAAAGAAAACAAAAAAGCATTAGTTTTGTTCACTGTATTTCTTGTAACTGCCATTAAAAGAGAAATGTATCCTTGAATAACCTCTTCATTTACAACCTTGCAGGGTAAACAATGTGGTTGTGTAACTGTGTGGATAAACATATTTTTGACAAGACATTATTCATATTCAGTGAATCACAAACACCAATTTCAGACACAAAACCATACAGAGTCAAGGAATTAAAAAAAAAAAAAAACATCACTTTTTTTGGTAGCATTGGAGCTGGACACTAAGTGCTGTCTGCATCCGGATTTGATCATGTTATTTGTCGGGGCACTGAAACGGAGAGACCCCGTGATACCGAAGATTCAGCTTTCATTCCCACAATAGGGGCATTACTTCAGGATGCTAAACAAGAACGAGACTGGCGTTTTCATTGAGGGTGGCTTCCATGCATTCAGAAGGGGCCAGGGCCGACTGACGCATTGATCCGAGCTATACTCAGCTGGGTACAATTATCACATTGCTGCAGACTGGCTTCATAGTTTCAATTAGCTCCAGCTCCGATACAAAAATGCTTGTGTCACCATATTGATTTACGCCAAAGTGAAAGCTGCTGGGCACATATCCATGCATATCTGTGGTGGTGCTGCTCTGACAGCTCGTCTTATGTTTGCTGGGGAGGTTTGCTTTCCTAATTTGACAAAATTGTTTGCTCTACTCCAAATACTACTGCGGCTTCCCCTGCAACTACTGTGTGCTGCTGCTATTGCTATTACCTACCACTATTACCAACCACTAACACTAATATTACTACAATTACATAATAATAATAACGAGAAGAAGATGATGATGATGATGATGATGATGAGCCAGGAATGATTACATTTATTTATTTATTTATTTGATCCTGTAACAAAGAAAACAAAAAACTTTGTCATAACATATTTTCATTCTCATCTTGAGGACAGACATGAAATAATAGTTGTCTGATCTCCATCCCCGGTTTCCCCCATCTGTTTGGGAGTAGACAGGCAAACTTGCACTCCTGCTCTCCATCGAGTGTCACTCTGCAGTCATTGGGTCAGGGTGAGTGACCTTCATGCGCAGCTGGTGCAGGCAGACAGCAGCCATCAGATTGATCAAGGTGTCTGGTATTCTACTGCCAGGCAGCGGCAAACCTGACCAAACTCTGCTTTTAGCGATGCTACTGACGATTATGTACTGTCCTGCAGGGCAAGTAGGCAAGTCTGACATTCGCATGGTCGGGGAACCATGGGCACGCAGCTGAGAGCCAGTTCTTTAGCCTGAAAAACAACATGAGGAGTCTTCACAAGCACTCTTCACTAAAGTCATAAAAAGGAGCCTGTTGCAGCTGTTTGTATTTGCACCTGTTTACTTTTGTTTTGCAGTGTTGATAACAGCTATTACAGTGTTTGTTTGCAGCTTATTACGTCTTAACGTCTCTGCTGAGGTTGGCTTACATCCGAGATCCACTGAAACAATGGGAGAGCTCGCTCTTAAAATTTTAACCTCGGTTACTGAGCGCAGAGAGCAAACACAAGTCTGGCTGGAACCGAGCAGAATTAATCAGGAGTCGCCCTTCGGGTTACTGTTCTGCAGATGGAAATGGCAGGCACTGCTGCATGGGTTATAACAGCCCTTAGCATGGGAGCCCGCGCAGCGCTAGTTAGCTTCCCCTATATAAAGCTGAATGGAATTATGATGAGGTTCCGCTGTGGAGCTGTACTTACCGCTCACTTGGTTTCTGTTCATTTCACAGGACAGACAGCGCTGTGGAACCCTCCGGAACACGGAGGCCCTCAGAGGCCAGGCCGCTGCCAGGAGCAGAGGAGACTCTTATCTCTGCAGTAACAAGCATTAATATCCACCACCTAGCAAAGAGCACAGAGACATTCTAACTTGAGAGGGGAAAACGTGTGACCTTACAGAGCAGAAGTGAAGTGTAATGACTTGAAACAAATGAACACAAAAATGCACAATTCACACCCATATGCACAGACACATACACTCACACACACACATGCACACACACACACACACACACACTCACACACACTCACACACACACACACACACACACACACACACACACACACACGCACACCCACACACACACACACACACACACACACACACACACACACACACACATACACACACACACACACACACACACATACACACACACACAAATTGAATCCTTCATTAGAATTCATACAGGTCACACTTGAAACTCACACCATGTCTTCCATGAATATCTATGCTGTGTGTGCGTGCGTGCGTGCGTGCGTGTGTGTGTGTAAATAGGCAGCTACTGACTTTTACAATGATAAAATTATGTTTTATATAACCACTGAACTACTCAGGTAGCTTTATCATGAGTACAGCAGCCTCTATCCACCTGGAATTGAGGCTGGCTAGCATGGGGAAGCTGGACAGATTCTCTCAGCGCCACTCTTTGAGTACCGTGACATGGTCTACGGTGGTGGATTGAGGACGCAGCAGTCCTCTCTCTGCTCATTTGTACATTCTGTGATTCCACACTGTACTCCGAGCCCAAGCACATAGTCTGAGTACAACCGCTATGGTAAGTTATGCAAATTAGAAATATAACTATGTTTTTATTCATCATGTTAAGTGCAAATTTGAATTTCAAAATGAAGGCAAAATAAGGTAAGAAACTCTCAGTGGGCCGATAGATCCTTACAGCACTGCAGGTGATAGCCACGCAGCGCAGAAGGACCGACAAGTTCACACTCAAACACAATCAGCAGGGAGATGATGTCAGTGATGTGCAGTTTCCGTTCCTCACCGAAACTTTTCAGGTCTTTTATCTTTTTGGTATCTGTGCGATTTCAGAGACTGGCCTAATCTCTAACATAAATAACTGACAAAATAAATTAAAAAAATAAATACAGGCCATTTTGTCACGCTTGTTCTTTCTACATGCACCCTGAATACATGCAACACGGGGGCACTGTATCTCTCGCCGATTTGCCTCTCTCCTGCTCGTACCTCCTGACCGTGAGCCTTGCTCACCATCTGCTTTGGTTTTACAGGGTTGTGTCTCCTGTCTTTTTCCGCTTGACTTGTTGATAAGGGCTGATCCACAGCAGGGTCTCCTGCTGCCATTGTCCCTGGGTGATTCTGAGCAAGGTGACTTTTTGGATGATGCCCCCAGCCTTCATCTTATTCTAGCCCTACCTGCCCGCCACTCCCCCCCCCACACAGATCTCTGCGGGGCGTCCACAAATCCAGTGGGCAAAGTACCGACTACATTAACCATGCAGCCTTCGTGCTGCTTCAATTAAAGTATTAGTGGTGGCAGGCTGACATTTGAGGTGCGATCTCTGAATTGAGGGAGGAGGAGAAGATATGTATATTATTCAAATACGTCAAGCAATGTCTCACTGTATCCCTATTAGGTATGAGTTTGAGGCATACAAATTAAAATGTATCGTTCGATCAATCATTATTAAGTGCAGTATCTTCTGGAAACAAGTTACTGCATGGTATTTAGTGAACAGTTAAAAGTTCCCAAAGAGAATTAGAGGAATTTGAAGTATAAAAAACAATCTGAGGCAAAGTGGAAAAACTAATCCTCCCGGTCTCCTCCATGTAATGGTGATTTAGCAGCATACGATGTTTCTTTTAAACAGATCAGCCATTACAGTTACACTGTATTATGTTATTTTTAGGTATTTAGCATTTGCTATCCTGATCAACTAAGAAAAGTGTGTACAGAAGAAAATGGAAACAACAGAAAAGTTACCTGTTTTGCACTCACACTACACATATAAAGAGATCCACACACACACACACACACACACACACACACACACACACACACACACACACACACACACACACACACACACACACACACACACACACACACACACACACACACTCACACACAATAGTACCACTCCCCTCACACCATACAGTCATGCAGCATGTCTGTTATACCCTGCATTCAGATAGCTCCAAAAGCACTGGTCTCCAGTGAGGAGGCAAATAGAGAGCTCATTCTCAGAGGGGTTCAGAGGTGTGTTCTGCTCCCTCAGTGTACCTAGTCTTATAACACACAGCCTCAACATCCACCATCAGAAGCCATTTCAACACTTCCCAGCCTTAAGAAATCGGTTGTGTTGCATTCCGAACATCCCTACTGGATATAATATCCAAAGAGGCTTTAAATTAATATTAAACACATTTCAAAGCAAGGGGAAAAAACGGTACAGCACTGACATTCCTTTCCCCAATAAATGTAATTTATGATGAGGACTTTATGTACTCCCTGGCACATGTACACATTGAAGTGTAATAGCTTAAATGTTGGGATGTGAGTAACCTGGATAATGTACTGCACAGCTTAGCTAAGGCCGGACATGAATCTGTCACAGAGGGAGAGACATGCTGCCAGTGCGGAGGGCAGGAGCACCATCTTTTATTTACCATGTGACACTTATGTAATTATTCAATTTGCCCGGTAAGTTAGGGATGAATATTGCATGTGCTGTCAGTGTCTGACATGGCGCGTGCCGAAAGCCGTGATTGTGTCCTGATGAAGTGTTAAAGAGGGGGTATTGGTATTGCCTTTGTGATGCGATGGAGAGATTTGTACGCTTGAAATTATTTATGAATTTGTGGATTTGCAGATTTACTGGTTGTAATCATGTCTCCCCCATAGGTATGTAGCAAATATCGTAGTTCTTTACCTGGCAAAACATCAATATTTCAAACTGCAACAGTAGTAAAAGTGTGGAGCTCTCAGTGTGCAGTATATCGCCAATGTACCAAACTAATTTTTACTCTAGCTTGCCACTTTTATGTTCTTGGGGAAAACATCCAAATTTTTCAAATGTTAAAAATAAAAATAATAATGATAATGATAAAAAATATATATTTCATTGATGACAATATGAAGTTTTGTATTTATACTGTGCTATACCCCCGATTGGACTTCTACCTCTCTGAATATCCCTCTCAGACACACACACACACACACACACACACACACACACACACACACACACACACACACACACACACACACACACACACACACACACTCACACACACACACACACACGCACTGATACAGTGATTCAGTATTGGGTTTATGCTAACTAAAGAGGTAAGAGCAGTTATCAAATCCCATCCTATTAGGGAGCAGTATGGTATTATTGACACTCCATTGGCAGAGCTGCTGAATAAAAAGACTTGCAGTGAAGCAGAAGCGAAACATGGGGCTGGGGGCACCTGCAGGACTTTCCTGTTATGGTATGGATATAACTACATGAATTATAATACAGCTGGTGGATTTCTTTGATGAAAAGTAGTGTGATATGTAAAGGTTTATGTCGAAGGTATTACTATTATTATTATTATTATTATTAGTAGTAGTAGTAGTAGTAGTAATAGTAGTCGTAGTAGAATTACTAGTAGTAGTAGTAGTAGTAGTAGTAGTAGTAGTTGTGGTAGTGGTACTAGTAGTATTAGTAGTAGTGGTAGCAGGAGCAGTATCTGTAGAAGTAGTAGCAGTAGCAGTCATAGTAGCAATAGCAGTATTAGTAGTAGTAGTAGTAGCATTAGCAGTAGCAGTAGCAGTAGCAGGCGCAGTAGTAGTAGCAGGAGCAGTAGCAGTAGCAGTAGCAGGAGCAGTAGCAGTAGTAGTAGCAGGAGCAGTAGCAGTAGCAGTCGCAGTAGTAGTAGCAGGAGCAGTAGCAGTAGCAGTAGCAGTAGCAGGAGCAGTAGCAGTAGCAGTAGCAGTAGCAGGGCAGGGCAGGGCAGTAGCGGAGCAGTAGCAGTAGCAGTAGCAGGAGCAGTAGCAGTAGCAGTAGCAGTAGCAGTAGCAGGAGCAGTAGCAGTAGCAGTAGCAGGAGCAGGAGCAGGAGCAGTAGCAGGGCAGGGCAGTAGCAGGAGCAGTAGCAGGAGCAGTAGCAGTAGCAGTAGCAGGAGCAGTAGCAGTGGCAGGAGCAGTAGCAGGAGCAGTAGCAGTAGCAGTAGCAGTAGCAGGAGCAGTAGCAGTAGCAGTAGCAGGAGCAGGAGCAGGGCAGTAGCAGGGAGCAGCAGTAGCAGTCGCAGTAGTAGTAGCAGTGGCAGTAGCAGTAGCAGTAGCAGGGCAGTAGCAGTCGCAGTAGTAGTAGCAGGAGCAGTAGCAGTAGCAGTCGCAGTAGTAGTAGCAGGAGCAGTAGCAGTAGCAGTAGTAGTAGTAGCAGTATTTTGCTCTGCACTAACACTGATAGCTGATTCAGTCAGGTGTCAAAAACAAAATGGCAGATATGCATGGACCCAGCAACTCAGAGAAAGGCCAAGATATGACTGGAGTAAATTATGTTTTTATTTGCATTTGGAGTAACATTTCACAAATAATTTACATTACGAATATTGTTTTTAAAGGTCTCAGACTCCAGATTAACGTTGGAGTATCTGATAAATTTGTTTCGGGTTTCCAAAATGATCTTAAATGTCATACCCAATGCATTCAGCTGCTTATGTTTGCTGCTCCTTCTGGCTTCTCTGCTGGGCCTTTTTTTTCTTCTTCTCTTTTGTCAACTGTTTTATTCTGTCAGTGTTGATAAATAGCCCGGCCGTTCCTGAAAGAGATTTAACGTCCAGCGAGGATTCTGGGATTAAAGAAAGCACATCAGCTGGAAGGATGTAAATGAAATCTCAAGCCTTGAAGAAGATGAATCCAATTGTAAGATACCACAGATAGGAATTACAATTACATCATTTATTTATATATTTTTATTATTTATTTACTTACTTACTTACTTACTTTTCCAGGAGGGGGGTTGGGGTGGTTGGGGGTTGGATCAAACTTCTCAATCGAGTGGAAAGTTACTAAAGACGCCAGATATGCTTCAGAAAAGGTACAGAAGAGACGACTGCTCAGGGTTGGCCCTTGGGACAGTGGTGCTGGTGTAGAGTGATGGTTGAAGGTTTAAGGAGCTGGTCTTCAGACTCAGTGGTGTTGGTGTAGAGTGATGGTTGAAGGTTTAAGGAGCTGGCAAATTTAAAATGGTGTAAATGTACAATACTCGCACACTCAGCCATTGTGGAGTGTCATAGAACTAATTCAGAGTTGTGTCATTGAGAACCAATCCAATCCAGGGTTATGTTATTAAATAACCGATCCAATCCAGAGATGTGTTATTGACAATACATCACATCTCCACATGGATGCCATGTGTCTCCTGCCAGCAGAATCAGAAAATGGGATGAAGAAAAAAATCAACATTATCATTGTGTCAGACATTTCGAACAAAAACTATTCTTTTTTTGTCAGGAATACCCATACTCCCTAACCAAGAATTCATATCTACCTTCAAGACTATTATGCCACCATATGTATTGTAAAAACATAAGTTCAATGCAATATGAAAATCTAAGCGTACAACTCAATTCTTTCTGTGACCTTTAACATGTGTAAGAGTCTCACCTGACAGCTGACAACAAGCATTCCCTCTCTATATATATTAAGAACTGTACACCATAATATCACAAGTTCAATGTGATATGAAAATACAAGAACAGAACAGTCCTCCCTCTGTCCTTTCACACATACCATAGTTCCAACTGAGAGATGAGAATAACTGTTCTCCCTCTTTCTCACACACACACACACACACACACACACACAAAACACACACACACACACACACACTGTGGCACAGATCAGCCAGATGTTTGAGGTTGAGGTGATTTTCGTTTGTCTGCGCTGCTGTCTGAACCCCGGCACACCATGTCGGCTTTGTCCCCCCATCACTGAGAACTCAAAATCGTAATGCAAAAAGGCACACGGACCAGACGTCCTTCCTGGAAAGGAGTGGTGAAATATTCTGAAATCTCAGCCATCCTTCGGACAAACACTGATATGTCTGTGCCACTCAAAATATTTTTTTTATTTATTTAGTTAGTTATTTATGTTTTTCCCAGGGTGTGCTGAAATCACACAGCATGTTTTCAGAGAAGGACTCACACAATGTCAGCTATAGGACACTCGGCCATCAAAAGTCCCTTGTCAGCTTCTTAAGGATTTCATCATTTTTTTAGTGACAGCTGAGCTGGGAGTTGTTTCGAACCTGAATCAAGTCTTGTATCAGTCAAGTCACTTAAACTTGGTTGTCAGACCAAGGTGTCAGTCACAAAATAAAATCACAAGCAAATGGTTTAAGAATGGAAGCTATGCTCAGTTAGCAGTGTTTCAGGCCTCACAGCAAAACACAATGGGCCTTATTTATCACATGTGAGATGGATGAATTTCTACGTAAATCTTTCGTACGCAAGAAATGTGGGATTTATCAAAGTTTTTGTGTAGTGTTTTCATACATCAGCTTGTTCGTAGGAACCGGAGAGATTGCATGAGTGCTGTAATCTGTTCATATTGTGTTCGTAAATGGAAAAACACAGCTTTAAAGGGTCTTTTTCATGTTTTTGCTTTTATTATTCCATTTACTCATCTTTTATTCGATTAAAAATCAGTAGCAAACTATTTGGTAGTAATATAGTGATATTATAATGGTTACAATTGTTATATAAAACCACTATTGGATTCAGCCTTAAAACAGGTGATACTTCATTTGAGTGATCCTGATTAATAAATTTAAAAACACACATTCTTGTATTTTTGGACAAATATAGCCAGCTGATTGGACAATTTACCATGTGGGAATTTGCAATCTAATTTTCTCCTGATTTTGAAAACTAATTCTTAATATTACAATTGTTGTCATTCTTTTACACAAGGTGAAATGACTTTAGAGTTTGCGTTTGAAAAGGAAATTGACTGCAGAGTGGAAGAGGAAGATGAGGGCACATCATTATAGGGGAAAATACTTAATATGTTATTACTGGACTTTATGTTATATGCTATTTGCATTTAGCATTGTATAAATTGTATTAACATTTTAAGCAACAAAATGTGTTTTTTAGTTAAAACTTGTTTGATTTTATTTGAGTCTTCTTTAAATTTTATAATTTAAAATTGTATTAACAGATTTTAAACATGCAATTGTGTTTTTTTATTATTAATTATTATGTGCCAAAACTACGCTTCAGTGAGGAGTAAAAGAGCACCTTTCTTCCCTGATATTCAATACATTCTGTACCTGATACAGTACAAAACATATCTATATGCTGTACTGTGCTCTGCAACGACCTGGCCAGGGTAAAACCTCCATCAAATGTGAAGCAGACATTAAATATATGCAGCCATCTGAGAGACAGTTCTATTTGGATACGTGTATTGGGCTGACACCGTTAACCCGTATAAATCTGAGTAGGGAAATCCCAGTCAGCTTGGAGTACCATCTCCATGTATGACACCTGTTTGTGTGACTGGAATTCTTGTACCAGTGTGTGTGTGTGGTGTGTGTGTGTCTGTGTGTCTGTGTGTGTGATACACAACGGTTTTATCATAGTACTAACCCAGACAGAAGATAGAATTGGTAGAGCTGAACATTATCATCGTTGCCATGATGTGCACACAGACATTCACATTTTTTTTTCCAATAAGCTATTTTTATGAGCAAAGTAAGTAAATGCAGACATGCTTATTGGCATACCGTGCCAGTTCACATGCACTGTAAATACCCTTTATGCTGGTGTTAAACAGGCATGTCGACCTTACTATTTTGTTCTGACATATCAATTTTGTCTGTTTTTTTCTCTTCTCAGATGACAACAACAACATTCGCAGACATCAATAAAACAAACAAAAAGGCTTCCGAAATAGACTATTTGCATGCTTGCAGTGCTCTGCTGTTTGATGTATAATTAAGTGCCCCAGACTCTATTTGGGGACCCTGTCAGCTGTCAGCCTTGTTGTCAGACACGCGTGGATTTCTCTCATTTGTCAGACATGGCTGTGTCAGGGGCGGCTGAACCCGAGCCGGAGTCGGAGCCTGAGCTGGAGTCAAAGTCACACGGGGACATCAAGACGGACTCGAGGAGTGAGCTGTACAGTAAATTTATTACGGCCTTTTCAGAGCTCAGTGTGTGCGATGTTGAAATATGTCTCTCGTCGAAAGAAACCAGTGTGAAAAGAGTATACCGTGTGCCAGGCAGCGTCTTTAAAGGAATTGTTGGGATTGTGGAGGTCTGGATTCAATTAATATTTTTAAGATGAATATATAAAAAAAATATGAACAGGGAAAAATGTCTTGATTACAACCAGTGAACATTCAATGTTGAACTAATGGGTCAAAGAGTTCAAAACCACTCCACATCATCGTTGAAATACCATAAATAGCATAGATATTCAGAAATAGCTAAACTCAGGACTGCTGAAAGGATGTGCTGTACACACAGTACATTTCACCTGGAGCATCGATTTAGAAAATTACCTGAATCTGAATCAGAGTGAAGCCGCGGAATTGGGTGAATACAGCAGAGGGATGGGACTCCTTACTTCAGCAATGAATGACTTCTTTAATATGTATGAATAACTATACCACATTTAATTAATTAATTAATTTTAATCAAGTGCAACAATTTGTAATGATAATATTGATGAAACATAAAAGTAACTGAACTTTTTCTTCATTTTCATTTTTTTTTTTATTTCAAGAAATACCAGACACTGTGGCACACCAACATGAGTAAGTTTTATATTTTGTCTCTTGAGTGTTTTTTTTGGTAATTCAGCGATAGTGGCTGGAATTCAATCAATATTAATCCTTCACTTTTCTGACAATTTAATAAGAGTGATTGTTATGGTTTTTGTAGAACATTTTTTTTTTCTGAACTTGACATGGATAAAATGAATGTGTGTATTTCACTGTGAGCCAAAGTGTTTCTTTTTCTTTTTTTTTTTTTTTTTGTAGATGAAGCTTGCTTTGGTTAAACTTGATCTTATCCTTTTCCTGTATTAGCTTTGGCCAAGACCTTCTCTGTAATTTATTTATTTTTTTTTCTGCCTAGAGACAGCAGTGAGAAAAATCTACAGTGATGATCATGACATTGTATTTCATAGATCAGCGTTGCATGTGAAATCCCTGGCACTTCTGCCACTTCAAAGGCTTCTGCTCTTTCATGGCTTTGATTCATGCCTTCCATATGCTGCACCCCCCCCCCACCCCACCCCCCGCCTCGCCTTCCTCCCCCACCCCTCAGTCTTATCTGTCCCACTCATGCAGATCTCTCTTATATAAATGCTAGCATGTTCACAGATTTATGTGTGGCCTGAACGAAACTCATTTCCACTACAATTCTCTCAATTCTTGTATTAATACATTTATTTGCTTGTTTTTGTTTATTTGATTACAGATTACACATTCTTAAGTATGGCAATTTGCATGCATTATATTAAATAAATAAATAAATAAATAGTATTCAGATACAGTGTCCATTTACACCATAGTTATGCATGCACAGATACAGTGTCCATTTACACCATAGTTATGCATGCACAGATACAGTGTCCATTTACACCATAGTTATGCATGCACAGATACAGTGTCCATTTACACCATAGTTATGCATGCACAGATACAGTGTCCATTTACACCATAGTTATGCATGCACAGATACAGTGTCCATTTACACCATAGTTATGCATGCACAGATACAGTGTCCATTTACACCATAGTTATGCATGCACAGATACAGTGTCCATTTACACCATAGTTATGCATGCACAGATACAGTGTCCATTTACACCATAGTTATGCATGCACAGATACAGTGTCCATTTACACCATAGTTATGCATGCACAGATACAGTGTCCATTTACACCATAGTTATGCATGCACAGATACAGTGTCCATTTACACCATAGTTATGCATGCACAGATACAGTGTCCATTTACACCATAGTTATGCATGCACAGATACAGTGTCCATTTACACCATAGTTATGCATGCACAGATACAGTGTCCATTTACACCATAGTTATGCATGCACAGATACAGTGTCCAGTTTACACCATAGTTATGCATGCACAGATACAGTGTCCATTTACACCATAGTTATGCATGCACAGATACAGTGTCCATTTACACCATAGTTATGCATGCACAGATACAGTGTCCATTTACACCATAGTTATGCATGCACAGATACAGTGTCCATTTACACCATAGTTATGCATGCACAGATACAGTGTCCAGTTTAGGCCATAGTTATGCATGCACAGATACAGTGTCCAGTTTAGGCCATAGTTATGCATGCACAGATACAGTGTCCTGTTTAGGCCATAGTTATGCATGCACAGATACAGTGTCCAGTTTAGGCCATAGTTATGCATGCACAGATACAGTGTCCATTTACACCATAGTTATGCATGCACAGATACAGTGTCCAGTTTAGGCCATAGTTATGAATGCACAGATACAGTGTCCTGTTTAGGCCATAGTTATGCATGCACAGATACAGTGTCCATTTACACCATAGTTATGCATGCACAGATACAGTGTCCAGTTTAGGTCATAGTTATGCATGCACAGATACAGTGTCCAGTTTAGGCCATAGTTATGCATGCACAGATACAGTGTCCTGTTTAGGCCATAGTTATGCATGCACAGATACAGTGTCCATTTACACCATAGTTATGCATGCACAGATAGAGCATCCAGTTTAGGCCATAGTTATGAATGCACATATACAGTGTCCTGTTTAGGCCATAGTTATGCATGCACAGATACAGTGTCCATTTACACCATAGTTATGCATGCACAGATACAGTGTCCATTTACACCATAGTTATGCATGCACAGATACAGTGTCCATTTACACCATACTTATGCATGCACAGATACAGTGTCCAGTTTAGGTCATAGTTATGCATGCACAGATACAGTGTCCAGTTTAGGCCATAGTTATGCATGCACAGATACAGTGTCCATTTACACCATAGTTATGCATGCACAGATACAGTGTCCATTTACACCATAGTTATGCATGTGCAGATACAGTGTCCATTTTAGGCTGTAGTCATGCATGTGCAGATACAGTGTCCATTTTAGGGCATCTCTGCCATACAGTCATGCGTAACAATTAAAATCAGACAAGGATGAGTCAGACCAACTCTCTCTCTCTCTCTCTCTCTCTCTCTCTCTCACACACACACACACACACACACACACACACACACACACATCATCATCATCATGTACACATTATTTGTTTCATATTTGAATCAAAACAATATGTGTCAACAGGTTTATGATGTGTTGTTTAAAAAAATGAATGGGGTGAATTCGCTCATTGTGTCATTTTTCAATGAAATATCATTGTATGCCACAAGGAATTCTGACTCAAGACTGATACAAAGCTACTTATTGGCCGACCATAAGTTACAAATTCAGCATCATAATGCAACTAATATTTCTTAGATCCACGGTTCTGCAGTTCTAGAACAAAGTTTCACTTGGACATCAGCTCAGCTGTACATTAAAAAAAAAAAAAAAAAAACTTTTTTTGAGTGACTTTTTAATACTTTTAATCTAATCTTAATTATCCTAGCATTTTTTTTCTTTTTCTGTATTGTAATTACTTTTGTGATCTTTGTATTCTGCCCTTTGTTGTGTGTCATGCTATCCCTTTTGAAAGGTACTGCATGAATAAATAAATACACCTTCTACAGCCCCTGCCATGGGAGTTAACATATGACGTGTGTGTCGTGAACCTTTCCCTGACCACACAAACTTTAAAACAGGAGTCAGACAGATGGTGCATTGTGTAAAGGAGAAAAAAAATGTCATAATGTGCTTGTGCAGCTCTCAGGACATGCTGGCCTGACGGGGAGAATAGCGCTCTGTCAGTGCAGCGAAGCTTCAGCACTTTAAATAGCATGAGAGAGAGAACGCTTAATGGTAAGAAAAGGCCATTTAGTCCACCCGGGCTCCTCATTTTACCTGTACGGTGGCCGTCATCATCACCGTCGACCCCCAGCCAGGACGGCCTGTGGGTGCACTGCTCTACCTTTCCACCTGAATGAGAAAAAGAAATGCAGGTGAAGTTACCTAACTGTGTAACTGAACACCAACTGATTGAACAAGTTTTGAATCAGACCACACAGCCTGCAGCTTTCAGACACAAAGTGGTTTCACTGGTAATCTGAATAACTTTCAAAAATATTATGAAGAAAATGTATTTACCTGTTTTGCTGTAAGTCAGTTTAATGTCCTTAAAATACACAATGACACTTAATGTCTACTGTTGTCTGTAAATTAGAACAACTTCTTTCTTATATGTTTTTTTTTTTCTTCAGAATGTTTATCAAAGGTGATTTAGCAGCTCAGCCATATGTTCACTGTATACTCCACTGGATTGGGTACCACTGTTATAAACCCTTCAGGTAATCTACCTCTGTCTTAAATCTGGTCTTGATTGCTTCCTATAGTTTAGGGTTAGATTTAATGGTTTGTATTATAAGCACATTTGTTCTGATTTCTCTCATTTCTAATGTTACCCTTACATATTAATAATAAAGTAAAACTGTCTTACTTTCGGTTAATTTATGATCATACATTTGTTATGATTATTGCATTCTATTACTGTAATACAACCTTTCAAGTGCTCCTTGGCATTCTCGTTAAAACTTGATTGATTAATTAGAGTACTGTCCTGCTTGAGTTAATTGGATTGTGCCTTAGTGTTTTCAAGAGATTTTTTTTTCTTTTGTGCCAAGAGAATGACAAAACATAAAACTTGCTTTTGGAAAGTTCCAAATGAACGCACGTATGGAGACATTAATGTAAACATATGAAGGGACTTTCTTTGTGAGTTATAAGTTCACTGCAGACGCTGCTGAGCTGCCACAGAGGATCAAAGACAAATAAGAAATGCAAAGAATCCTCACTCAAGATTCACTTCATTTTGTGACCAAATGCAGAGCACAATGCATTATTCTTAAACAAACAGCAATTATAGAATGATAATAATGAAATATTTTTTGGCTCCTGTTTAGAAATTGTCTGGCAAGAGCCATTTGTGTTTTTGCTTTAGGAGTAAAATTATGAATCATCTCCCTGCAGACTAAATTTCATGCTTGATGAGTGAACAGCGCTAACATCTGGTAGGGTCGTCTGATGAGGAATGTTCCAAATGTTTTTTTTTTTCCCCTTCTTTTTTTTCCCTCAAGCTGCTAATCTGGCCAACACTGTGCCAAAACAGTCTGCGTGAAAACAAAATGATAAAACAGTGCATTTCTATTTTTATGAACTTTTTGACTCATGGGAGGATACAATACATCCATTATTGCATCATCTGAATGCATGTAAAATGGATGTACCAGAACTGGTGACTTTTTCAACCAGACCACAGATTACAGGATGCAATCAGAGTGGGGGCTTTGGATAAAACATGCTGCGATTTCTACTTGTTGAAACCAAAATATAGAAAAATAACCTTATATAATAGCTGAGAATCTGCACTTTAACCCCACATGAATTGGATTGACCATAAATTTAAATTTGTTCAAGCCAAAGTCAATTCATCGCAGCTTTTGAAAAACCACAGGTAGGCTAGTACTTTTGGCCTGCACTATACTGAGGCAAAATAAATAATACTAATATGAAATAAGTAGTAAAGAAATAAAGAAATATTGTGTGCTGCGAGTGTGTAGAAGTATTATTGATATTATTAAAATTATTATTTTCTCACAGAAATGAAAGTTTGGGTTGTTTTGCCCCATACCAATTTATGAACACACATCAGACGAGTTTGGAACATTGCATTCATGGGAAAACAACTCGGAATTGATTAGTCTTCTAAAGAGAGAAACAGAACATTAAAGGCAGGGCCGGTCGTTCCCTTTGCTATGATCAATGCCAAAACCAATTTTCTGCTGTCTGCAGGTTCCTATTAACGATCTGCTGCGCATTAGCCCCGAGTTTACTGGCCATGCAAAAGCTTTAAAGTATGAAAATTACACCACCTTCACAGACAAAATACTATTTGGGAAC
>CM040745.1:4382500-4445000 GCA_022829145.1 Albula goreensis | reverse complement strand
CTATACGTATACACGCACACACACACACACACACACACACACACACACACACACACACACACACACACACACACACACACAGTCACACACACACACACACACACACAGTCACACACACACACACACACACACACACACACACACACTCTCACACACACTCGTGTTCATCAGTTGTAGTATGACAGTCCAGGTTCAAGGGAGTGACAGATATTAACAAGTGGCTGATTTTAAGCATTAAACTGCATGATAGTGCATTGCAAATACTGATAATAGGACAGAATTGTTGTGGGTAGTTATGTATGATGCTGTCCCAGAAAAAAAAAAGACACAAATAATAGTTTGCACTTAAGCTAAATTATGTATTTAGTTATTCATTTACTTGCTTACTTACATATTTACTTATGTAAATATGTACATGTTTATTTGCTTATTTCCAGAAATAAGTGCACGTTCTGAGCATTTTGGGTTTGTGAATGATAAGAGATACTGGGGTGTATTGCTGCCATGGAAACCCATATCAAGGCTTTTCTTGATTTGTTATTTATTTATTTTTTTTCTTGGAGGAGATTGATGGCGACGTTTTCTTGCTCATGAGCTGCAAGCTTCGTATGACCTTCATCTCACCTCGATATGTTTGACATTTGCTTGTCATTCTGCTGCTGTCATTCAAATGCCCCCCTCATACAAAAGCCGCCATGCGTCTGTCATTGCTTTGACACGGATGTCACCCAAAACATTATCACTTCAAAGCCTCCCGCTAAACAAAAACACCTTCGGCTCCAGTTATATCAGTCCAAAAAGCCTCCAAAATAAATTTCTTGTAAAAATACATTTCATGTCAAATACCCTTATTGTTCCCAATTTTTAAACACAAATCATCCAGGGTATGTGCAACCAGCCACCATGCGCAAACCAGCATCCACCAGCTGATCCACACCTTTACCGCACTGACTGACTGACTGACCTCATCATGCTGTAAGCCATGTTCTGAGTGGGTCTTAGATTCCTGCCATGTCACGGGTATGTAGCGCAAATGTCTAATTCTGTGGAAACAAAACTAAAACCCTCTGTCAGCACAAGAACCATGGCAACACCACAAGTCCATACTCAGCAGTCCAAAACAAAGTGCAAGAAGTACTCCCCATTTGCATACACAGTGTATTCTGAGTATCAAATCGGATCTGCACAGCACACAGTGTCTCAGCAGAGGGAAAGTGCTCTCCTCCTTCTCCTGTGTCTGCCCTCGGCTTAGTATTTATGCCTGAAGTATAACATTCCATAGAACACTTGGCCTATAGGGACCTTCCGGAATGTCCCGGTTAAGTGCCCTTATTGCAGCTACAGAACAATTACTGAATTCCATGTAGGCATAAAATAATGGCAGTAATTACAAAGAGTCCATATTTAAAGTGGTAATGAATAGTAAGCACATTTCGTGCCTCACCCCACCGTAGTTCAGTGGCGCAAGGAGTCGGTCTGTAAACAGCAGCCTGATTAAACACTTGACTGGAACATTCTCCATTTTCTGCTGTTTGCTCTGTATCTTCTGTCAAAGCTCTCCCACCACGCCACAGTATTTGCCGCCAGACACAAAAGACCACATTATGAATAAAGAATGACATGTTCAGGATTACCCAGATCACTATCTAATGTGTGCGGCGGTATTATTAGCCCTGCTAAAGCCAGCCCGATTTCAATCCCTGACCTTCCATTGCAATTCGCTGTCAGAGAAAATGCAGCATGTGACTGGCTGTGCTATACCCGGAGAATATCATATGATATTAGGACAAAAATATATTACCTCTTAGCATAGCGATGTCATCTCCTGAGTGGCAAGACATCTCTGCTTTTGCTGTGTATCATTAAAATTTGCTGGGACAAGCAGGCTGATAAGACAATGTTCCCATTTTTGGAAGAGCCCTTCAGTTCAGCATTGAATCTGGACAATGCCGGAGACAGTTTGTGTTATTATAATTATGATAATGATCATCATTATAAATAACAATAAGATATTGTGATATGATTTTTTTTTTTTTTGCTGAATGAAACCTAAATGAATAAAATAAGGTAAAAATAACCATAATAATCTGAACGGGCCTGGCCTTGAAAGATTTGGGGTAATGACAAAAACAGACAATGCATCTAATCACAGTGTGGGTTTGTCTATACCCATTTACTTTGAAACAAATGCAAAGTATTTTTTTTTTGTTTTGTTTTTAACGTCCTTCACTCATCACCAGTTCTGTAATCACTGGAATTATTGTAAGCCTTGGCACCCAAAAAGAAAAAACAAAACTGGTACAGAGTTTCAGAAGAGAATTATTATTTTTTTTTTTTTTTTTTTTTTTTTTTCAGTAGCCTCAAATGGCTTATTTAAAATTACATGCTACAATCACTGATTGCAGTAAGTGCTTTGCATTAGTAGAACTGAAAGTGGTAGTTACAGTAACACAAGAGGATAACAGAAATTGTTTCATCAAAAGTAAAAAGTTTAAACAGAAAGTGTATGATTATACCTGATGGTACTATAATGATATACCTGGACATGACTGCAATACTATCATGCCAGCACACAGCACCATGATTAAACCTGTTCTCTATTACACTATCATACTACAGCAGCCATGCTATGAGTAGAAAAAAATAAAATAAAGTGAAAACAAATTAAAACAAACCTAAACATGACCCCATGTTAATCATATGAAATAAAGTGGTACAACAATGGAATTGTTAACTGATTTTGCAAGACATGTATCTACAAATGGGTCTTTGTTGCATGTCTCCATACTGTCTGTTTTGTTGAGGAGAACAGCGGTAAGGGGCTAGGCTAAGCTAGGCTGGACACATAGACTGTGCATGTGCTCTAACGTCTGTCTGTGGAGACTGACCAATGACTTCAGCTTCTAAACACCCAAATATGTTTCATAGCGATAAGCTGAAGATGCTTTTACTTAATTAGTCATGTTGCATGTCTCTCTCTCTCTCTCACACACACATACACACACACAGGTATGCATTACATTCATGTATCATCATATTTCATTTTGTTAATAATTTCAGCACAAAGTTTGCATCTCCACATACACCGCATCTACAAAGCCCACAGTGCAGAAGCAAAGCCGGTGATAATGACACACGGTTCTGATTCACCGGCTCCCTCTCCGAGCGTGTCACACGGATGTCTCTGATCTATCATTGCGCGGAGCACACAGGTTAATTGTAGCAGGCCATGCCGCTTGGCAATCACAAACTATGCTGATGACACAATGTGGCAATCAGCAATGAATGGGGAAAGCTTAATGGGGCCATGTGTCTCATCGCTGATAAACAGTCATGTCTCTCTGGATATGTTTTGATTACTGGAACCTGGGTGTGCAGTATCAGGTACAGGCTGTGGCTAATATGAGCCTCAGTGGCTATTCTCTTTATGCACTGTAACACACGGTAGTCTTCTTGCAGAAGTGTGCATACTGAGCAGGTACATGATGCTGTAGCGGCTAAATAAACAAAAAATCTGGTATTAAAGAATTGACTCAGTATTTGCTCTGATGGCCCTCATGTCATTAAATGTAAAGTTCAACAGATTTGGAAATTGTAAATATTGAATTATATATATATTGTTCTGAGATTGACATCGTATCTTGATCTAAAAAAAAAAAAAAAAAAAAAAAAAAACATTGTTTCCATTGCCCGACAATTGCAATGAAAGTAATGGGAAACGTGAAATGAATCAAAAGAGAACACTTTGTAGAATAAATTACATAGTGCAATTTGGAACATTTAGTCACAAGATTGGATCAAGCCTTCAGGGGTAGTTGCTGGATTTTACAGCCATACTATGAGCAAACCTGCAGAACCGCTCGGTGAAATGTACAATGCATCTGCTGTAGAAATGCACTGTACATTTCATTACATTACATTATAGCAGCTGCTCTTTTCCAGAGTGACTTACGGTGTGGGAGAACCCAAGTGCATTCACCTGGTTAATACGACCAATGGTACCAGACCTGGCCCACAACATTCCCAGACCGGTAACTATGTCTGTAACATCACTAATGCATAAGCATGTTTGGCATAACTATATTGCAGCTATAAAGATGGCCAGTGATTCCGTCTTCCTGACCTCAGCGTTAAGTTCACTCCAGCACCACCTGGGAGACAGCACATACAGACAGATGGAGCAGCACTGAGATCAGTTCTGCATAAAGCACGTTGTGTTGCAGTCTAAACCCCAAGATTAACTTGAACCAGTGAACTGTATGAATGAGATCCAACCAAGCGCTGCTGAACATGACGAAAAGTGTAACCTATTGCTTGATCCCAGCAAGATAAACAAGGGGAAAATGTAAACGCTATGTGTTGTTCCAAGCATGCAAAGCTTTGAAAGGTATGTTTATAGAGAAATGTTATTCACATTATACAAAAAAACTGTATTATTTTGCAATGATTTATTTTTGTACTGTGTTGTGTTATATAAGTACAGTCTAATATAAGATATCACAGCACAACATTGCAAACATCATATCAGAATACTCCTTTAAAGAAGAGGAATGGTCAGGCCATAGAAGTAGGCCTTAATCTTACATTTAAAGATCAAGGCTTGTGATGGTTGATTTCTCTTCCAAACTGTCTCATTTTCACAGAGTGATGTGCAAGGTTTTTGTATAGCTGTGGCCCAAAGAAAGAAATGCATCATGGGACATTGATGATTTTCATGCAATTTAGCTTGAATGTAAATAATATGGAACCATTAACTATATTAAGAAAATATGTCTGGCTTTAGTGGTACACTCAATTCAGTCAAAATAGGTTTTATATTGCACACAATTTTGTGTGTGTACATTATGTTTTATTCGAGATATGCGAACGTATTTTGGAATGTGAACTGGATATGCCCTTAAACCAACCATGGTCTGCTCTGAGTGAACTGGATATGTCCTTCAATAAATAAATAAACGAAGGAACGAACAAGAGAACGAACGAGAGAACTAACGAGAGAACAAACAAACAAGAACAAACAAATAAATCAAGTTTAATTCTCTTTTATGTAGAGTGCATTGGATTTTGTACAGAAGTGAGAGTGTGGGTGTGTGTGCTTCCTGGTGGAATGTTGTGGACCAGTCTGTGGATCACAGCTTACTAGTGTTTCTTCAATACCACTCAAAAAAAGAAGTGTTTGGTCTGGTTTGCTTTCCTAAATTGTTTTCTGAGAAGCTGTGTCTGAAATATAATTCTTCAGCTAATATGTGCCTTGGAGAGCGTGCCACAGTCATATATAGTCCTAATAGAAAATGTGAAAAGCAAGAGCAGTGCAGAGAAATGAAGACCAACACAACACTTGAAAATGGATGAAAATAACACAGCAAAGTAACTGTTTACAAGAAGCGATCGTTGATTTTTTTTTTCAATTTCATGGTGGGTTTTTTTTTTTTTTTTTTTTTTTTTTTTTTACGAACTGTGTCTTTCTAAAGTTATACATTACAAGCTAAAAAGGCATGGCCGATTCTAAATCTGCACTCCCACTTTCAGATGCTTGAATATGGGAGGAATGTTTTTTTGTATTCTTTCATTCTTTTGTTCTTTCTTTCATTCTGTCTTTCTTAAGACAGTCTGTCTTTCTGTATTAATCTTTCCAAGGACATTGGAAGCCAGTGTTTATGTCTTAGTATTTCATGTAAATACACAGCAAAGTGCTGTTTTCTATTTAGATTAACACCATCACTAAATGTGTTAATATAAATTGTTCGCACCCGTTGTTGTTTTGTGCATTTTATAGGAGTATACGTATGTATACATGAGTATTTTATCACACTTGTACATCTAAACATTTTATGTTAAAAGCAACTACGGGTTTGTCACCATGGTATTGAAGTCTTACAGTAACAGCATAAAAGATCTGGAGAACAGATAACTATATTGCATGCCATGTAAAATGTTAATCACATGGGAAATATGTTACAAATGTCACCATAAAAAATGTGTTTTGTAATAAAGGCTTTTGTCTCTTTGCTCCTCCGCTTTCTCTCTCCTTCTTTCCATGCTAATATAAGCAAAGTGTGTTTTGGGCCCTTCTGCACATTCAGCTCTTGACATTAAGGTTTCTTCCACATGTCCCCTTTTATTAATTTGCATTGGGGAGGGTGACTGACAGCTTAATTCCCTCTGCCTGGCATGTGTAAAATCTGAAGCTGTGTGTCTGGGAGTGATGAATCGGACCCCCTGAGCACCACACAGAGGTGGCGGGGAGTCAGAAGGGGCGTCGGCCTCGATAATGATGCGTCCATGTGCTTTGGCCTGGGGGTTCGGGGGGGTGGGGGTGGGGGGGGGGGAGGGGGGGGATCCCAAACAGGCGAGGATCTCATCATACCCACCTGAATTAAAACTCATACCCTTACACCGCTGTAAGACTGCAGAGATCAGGGTGGCTCAACATTATAATCCCGCCGACTTTTCGGGATGTAACCAGTGTTGTCCAACCAGTGACATCCATTTCTGCTGCACCAATCATTCTGTGACTTTCCCTTTGTATGCTTTTTGATTGGCCCTTTGCATACTGTCCCATAGTGACGCTGCCTTTATTCCGGCATGGTTTTACTTATTCATTATTGCACACAGGCACCTCTATTTTATCTTTTCTTCTTGTCTAACCTTATTTACCGCTCCTCACCCTCTCCTCTTCCTCTCCTGCTTCTTTCTCTCCACCGTCACCCTGCCACCCCATTCCACACTAATCATGTTCTTCTTAGCCTTTTAGCCGGGGAGTTTTTCCCTGCCACTGTCGCCCCAGGCTTTCTCAGTGGGGTCCCTTGAATTGACAGCACCTGGTAGGTGTCGCACAGTTCCTCAGTCTCCATGCCACTTTGCCATATGCCTGGCAAGACCAGCAATGCTCAGTGCAATAATTTCACCCGGATTTCAGGATGTAATCAATATTTCATAGGCAGGTACATTGACTCAGTACAGGTGGTTCTACGATGAAGGTGACAGTTCTGACATAGAATGTGAAACATAGGTAAGCATTTGAACACAAAGAGGGGCTGCCCCCCCACCCCACCCACATGGAGCTGACCGGGACCTGGGATGTCACATATCTGGTGGGCCTTTTAATGCTACACTAGGCGCTCTCTAGCTGTAAGTCCAGATGGTGAGCAGAACTGCAGAAATCTGACATCAATGACCCAAAATTCAGCTGACCAATCAATCAGCTACTTTGGGGAAAGAAAACTCTTTCATTTGGTTGACATAGTTCAGTGATTGTGACTGGCTACTGTTACTGTTTCCACAACTGCAACCCACCATCACCACTAATACTATACTGCTACTGCAACCATGACCATTACTTCTATTAATTCTATTACTACTACTACAACTACTACTACAACCACCATTGCCACAGGTACTATCATAATAATAATAATAATAATAATAATTTAGTACTATAGTTTTGTTTTACTAAACCTACAAATGGAAATGGTACACAGATTATATGGAATAGGCAGCTGTGCTGTGCATTATGCTGGACGTGTAAATATATAACTGGGAAAAAAGCCATCGAGTTCTGCTGAGATACAGACTGGGAGATGGCAAATGGGGAGTGCACTACAGCAAAATCAAGCGTTCCCTACTATTTACAGGGAGGCAAAGATTACAGTGAAGACTGATTCAAAGCTGCTGTGCCATCTATCCCAATAGTGCCTGTGCAGTGCTGGGTCTGGAGAGAGGACGTCCTGTTCCAATTAATGACACTCTTCAGAGGATGCTTAAGAGAACAACAAGGACCTAGGACTCTGTGTGCTTGTGTGTGTGTGTGTGTGTGTGTGTGTGTGTGTGTGTGTGTGTGTGTGTGTGTGTGTGTGTGTGTGTGTGTGTGTGTGTGTGTGTGTGTGGGTGTGTGGGTGTGGGTGTGTGTGTGTGTGTGCATGTGTGTGTCTTGGTGTGTGTGTGTGTGTGTGTGTGTGTGTGTGTGGGTGTGTGTGTGTGTGTCTGGGTGTGTGGGTGTGGGTGTGTGTGTGTTTGTTTATGTGTATGGAATTATAGTTACTGCAGTACCACTCCAAAAATGAACCCTTGCTAAAAAAAAAAAAATCTATGATTTATGGGGAAATAAAGGTGTTTTTACAGTTTGTCATTTTCAGTTTGTTTATTTTCAGAGGGAATTTCTCACTGAGTCTCAAAAAACAGGTGAAGTGTTCCAGGTCATAATATGATCACTCTGACTGCTCATATTGTGGCAGTTGTTAAAAATTAGATAAGGGCAAGAGTATACATATGGCTCTTTGAACTTAATGCACCAGAAAAAAATAGTTTTCTAGAATATCCCTGTATATATACATACATACATACATACATACATATTTGACTTTTTGTCAGTGTGACGGTGAAGGCAGGACACAGCACTGGTTTCTCCCGATGGCCCTTTACACAGGGCCTATTCACTGTAATGGTCAGTCCTCTCAAATGCACCCATTTCCTTATCGCACTGAAGGGTGCAGCCCCAGCAAGCAGAAACTGCACCCCTCACTGTATCTCAGGAGTATTTCCTTTGCGTAGTTTATCATTTAGTCCCACGCGGACTCTCACAATATTCTCACATTCCCATGTTCTCCAAAGATTACTCTTTTCATTACTGCCATGGCTGAGGCAAGCTATTTCTGGTGTAGCAGCCTTTATAACATGAAACTAAAGCTGACACTTTTAACATCTCACAGTGATGGAGGGCCCCATTTGACATGCTAGAAACAGGTTAAATATGATTACGATGATTAAACTGCAGTTTAAGAGGAGTAAAAAGAAAATTGCACAGTGTGAGTAACAAAGACACTCGTATAAAAAGCCTATTAATACCTTTCTCTCTGAGACGCTCCTCTGCTGAGAAAACTGGGCCGAGTTTACCCAGATCCTTGCTTTCCGCTCGCGCTAATCTCTATTATTCCTTCTCAAATATTGCAGCTGAATGGTTTGGTTGGGTGCAAAAGGTCACGGGGGATAATGCATGAGGTGAAAGCTCAAATGATACACCAAGACAAGCAATTTAGAGCAGGAAGGGAGCTTTCTGTCTAAATGTCTGCCACAATGAGAGAATAGCCTTGGGTCCATGTGAGCAGGGCCGGCTACCCCAACAGCATCTGGATCTCCGGTCAACGTGTGTGGCCATACCCTGGGGTAGACTGTCAGTCTAAGCATAAGCTCTCGGCCTAAACGTTACATTAGACTAATCGGTGAAAGAGATGAACAACTCATTTTCTTTTTTTGTGTTTTTGCCTCCCTTTGTCTCATGATTGGAAATGTCCAGTTACTCATGAGCCACCTCATTGCTCCCTACCTTTATCTCAATAGAGGAAAAGGGTGAAATTATCTTATTTTTCTTCTTCCTGCTTCTTCTTCTTCCTCCTCAATAACCTGTTGTTGTATTCCTTGTTGTTGTTTCTGCTGTTTTCATAGTGCTTATTATGTGCAGCTGTTCATAGACCCAGGTAAAGGAGCCTCCTCATGTGTACAAAATTGAGTCATGATGATTAAACAGCAGCCTACACGAGCAGGGTGAACAGAATCAGCAGGCTACACGAGCAGGGTGAACATCATCAGCAGGCTACATGAGCAGGTTGAACAGCATCAGCAGGCTACATGAGCAGGTTGAACATCATCAGCAGCCTACACGAGCAGGGTGAACAGCATCAGCAGCCTACACGAGCAGGTTGAACAGCATCAGAATCAGCAGCCTGAACAGCATCAGAGCCCACGAGCAGGGTGAACAGCATCAGCAGGCTACATGAGCAGGTTGAACAGAATCAGCAGCCTACACGAGCAGGGTGAACAGCATCAGCAGGCTACACGAGCAGGGTGAACAGCATCACACGATCAGGATGATGTAATCAAACCAAACCACTGCTTTGATCTCACATTCAAAATGTGCTCCAAACGACGCATTTCTGCACTTCAGCACATGCCATTTCCAATATTAACAGTTAAGTAATTTTGTTAAAATAATATAAAGAATGGATACAAAAGCAAATGTGTTTATGGAGAAAGTGAGGACACTGCAGCATTTGTTTTTTTTCAGGAGAGTTGAGAACTGCAAACCTGATCAGCCTCCACATAAATACAGAAATGTAATATCATAAAAAATGTTTTAAAAGGCTATATGTACAATACACTGTGTTTCATTTTTCCTAATTAACCTGTAAATCCCTTAATACTGGAACAATCTCAGGAATTATGCAGAGGAAATGAAGTTCAGGCCCCATAGGTAACATGGCGGTTAGTGCGCTCTATATTATTAATATCCTGGCACTGAAAAATGTAACCATGTCACACTTCCAGCCAGGAGGAGGTTCTAGATCTCAGACCCTTACTGAGGGATTGGAAATGAATATTCTCCTTTCACCATTTTGTCAATAAGCTGCTTTTGACCTGTGCCTGAACAGCTAATTTGCTCCTGGTAAAAAAAAAAAAAAAAAAATCTCAGTTATGAACACATCTATTAGAATGGAGTCCTATCTCCATTACTCAGAAGCACAAAAAGGTAATAATTCATCTTTTTTTCTTTTTTCTCACATTGCCTCCATTAAATGTGATAAATACTGTTTTACTCTTGTGTGCATACCTTTCACAAACAGTCACAATCATTCATTTTCCATTTACCATCTCTTTTCTCAGGTGCTTGTCATTGTGCCTTTCAATGGAAATTGCAACTTTTTCTGAGGATATAATTTGCACAATAAGACTATCAACAGTGAGAAATGCTTTCTGCGGCTGTCACACAAATGCGCGTTAACGGCTGCAGACTGATTTGCTAGGTGAGGAAAGCTAGGAGATGCAAAAGAAAAATAGCAAGGAAGAAAAAGAAAAAAATGTCAATGTCATAACAGTTGCAAATCTAACTCTAAGCTAAGACATGGTATTTTAGGCCTGAGCTTTTATATGTAATAAAGCATTAGATGACTAACATTCTTCCACTCATCTAATGGCAAACTATACTTTTAGTTGAGTTACCCATTAATTTTATTATGCACTTAGAGGGTTATCAATTATACAGAACGATCACTCATTCATTTATACACATTTATGTTTCAAGTTTGTACAAGACTCTCCTGATAACGTTGCCCATATAATTGTGGGAAGATACTCTTTGTCTTGGCAATGGTGCCCGAGTATCTTTAGTTAAATGATTAATTTTGGCTTTTCGTCAGCTCAAAATTGCAGTGCTTTCCTAATTAGTCCTATCAGTTTTCTGTAGAATGGCTTACCACAGGGGTCATTATGTAATAACAACCAACAGCAAAGGAACAATCAACAAAAACAAGGAATCCATCTTTGTGTTACCATTTACACAGATAGTGAATCATTGAAAATAAACAAAGATATACAATCTACATTGAAAATAGTGTCTTCTTTAAAAAATAAATAAATAAATAAATACTAATACTAATACTAATAATAATAATAATAATAATAATAATAATAATAATAATAATTGTAGATTGGGTAATTCAATAATTGCTTATAAACACGTTCATATGTAGTTTATAATTATACGGAATTTATTTATGAATCATTAAATATGCTTTGCTATTGTCATGGCAAACATTAGTGAATCACATTGTGGTTGAGAGGGTTTATCATGGTCAAGGGAGAGGAAACACGATGGGAGAGAAGCCGGTTTTGTAAAACGATGGCTGAGTTCACTGATTACGCAGAACAAGTTATTTCTAGCACTTTTAAGGGCTCTTAATTTCTCAGAAATCCAGATCATCCTGTTTCTGACACTACTCTACACTCCCAGAAAAAAACATCCTTGCAGCCTAAACATTGAATATTAAGGAACACAGACAGAAATGTCACATGCATAAATTTACGGAAAATAAAGTTTATGACATTGCAAGTGTTATTGATAATTGACACATAATGGCAGAGAGAGAGAGAAAAAAACTATAATTCAAGAAAATTAATTGCTCTTTGTCTTTGTACAAGCAACAGGAACGCATTTTGAAGAGTTTGAAGTAACCCTGAAATAATAACACATTTACTTGCAAATTATGAGCAGCATAATTTACATAAATTTGTTGCAAGTAATTTTAAAACTGAGAGTGAAAATGTTTGTGCACCATTCTCAGCTAGTATGGCTAGATTTTCTCAAGATCTCTCTCCGGCACGACTCAACCCTCCAAGAAAAAAAAAAAAGGTTCTGTAGGGGTTCTTTTCTTGTTCCACTGAGGGAACCCTTAAAGGATCTTCACTGATGTGAATATTGCTCAAGGGTTCTCTGTTAAATCCTATTCTGAGGGTTATATAAGTAATCCCTTAAACGTATCAGTATCTAAGAACCTTTAACAAACTTTTTTTTTTTTTTTTTCTGGGAGTGTAGAGTAGTGTCAGAAACAGGATGATCTGGATTTCTGAGAAATTAAGAGCCCTTAAAAGTGCTATAAATAACTTTTTCTGCGTAATCAGTGAACTCAGCCATCGTTTTACGAAAACCTGCTCCTCTCCCATCGTGTTTCCTCTCCACTCGACCATGAGCACTCTCCCTCCCTATCCCTCCCTCTGTGTCTCTGGAGGAAGGATCCAGTATGGGCTTTCATCTCCGTTACTCAATAACTCCTCTCCCAGCACCCCCTCCCCCCACCCCCAAGCACCCCCAGCACTTCTGGCAACCAAGCTACCCCCTCCCATCCCCCAACACCCCCAAGAACCAAATCAAGCCCACAATGTAAAAGGCAGGTAATTCATTGCTGGGTTTGTGATCATAGTTGTTATCAGGTGTGGGACCACACTGCCTGCTGCACCAATAAGCCAGCAGCGTGGGTGAATACCTTTCTCTCTTCCTTCCTGGTTTGCCTCTGTTCTCCACTGGAAGCCGTGGCTCTGTGAATAGTGAGTAATTAGGAGCGGAGGAGACAGTGTTTGCGTTCATTCAGGAGGCTTGTGTTTCCTCTTTGCCTTCATGAGTCACCGCGCATACACACACAAAGTCCTAGGAAATCATTCTACAGATGGGAACGCAAATCCCAGGAAATCTCTGAAACAGACTGTGTTTTGTGTGTGTGTGTGTGTGTGTGTGTGTGTACATGTCCACATGTAGAGTGACAACACTCTTTGAAAAATAATCTCTTTTTAGCACCTTTAAATGCTTTCCATTTCCTTTCCTTGCTTGTCCTGCTGGGGGAACCCTTGAAGGTTCATCTTAGATACAGATATCTTTTAAGGGGTTCCTTATATAACACTTACAACCCTCAGAATAAGGTTCAACAGAGAACCTGTGAGTGAAATCCATATCAAAGAAGAACCTTTAAGGGTTCCCCCAGCAGGACAACCTTTTGGGAACCTTTTTTTTTTTTTTTTTTTTTCTCAGAGTATAGGCAATAATGTCAATAATGGATACACAAATCAAAATATGAATATGCATTAACTAATGAGTAAGATGGGTCACCCTTTACCTTCAGAGCAGTTCACATCTTTCTTGAAATGCCACAACAAGTTTGGAAGTAACTCTTATGGGTTACTGGTATAGAAGCATTTGCTAAGAAGGAGGTCCCACAGTTCTGGGATAGATGAAGGAGGAAGAAGTCCACAGGTGATGTTGTTTGATGGTTTCCTTTTGCTTTCTCCAGACCCAATCCAGAAGGAGAAAAAAGTCAACTCATAAGTCAATAAAACATTATTCCACTTGTATAGGAGTCCAAATTTTATTACTCTAGGACATAAATTGTTTTGCATTTGTTTGACTGTCATGTCATAAGTCGCCTCTAAGTTCACAACGGACAACTTTTGTTCAGTCCAGATCATGAAAGTGTGGATACAGTATTTTTTTGGTCAGGTTTGTGGTTTTGGCAGTTTTTCTGTCTGTTCCTTTTTGTGAGCTTTTACCTGCAACCACTGTTCCTGAACTATTCCTGCACTGTTCCTCACTGTTCCTGCACTGTTCCTCACTGTTCCTGCACTGCTCCTGCACTGTTCCTCACTGTTCCTCACTGTTCCTGCACTGTTCCTGCACTGTTCCTCACTGTTCCTGCACTGCTCCTGCACTGTTCCTCACTGTTCCTCACTGTTCCTGCACTGTTCCTCACTGTTCCTCACTGTTCCTGCACTGCTCCTGCACTGTTCCTCACTGTTCCTGCACTGTTCCTCACTGTTCCTACTGTTTTTTTTTCCTTACATGTCGTATGCTCTTATGCTTTTTGACAATGTTCCCTGTAACACATCAAATATGTATATTTACTGACACTTCTGCATTTCTGGCACCGACTATGTTGATGTCTTTCACTAATTGATCTATTACATCTCATGCTTTTTTAGAAATTCATACATGGAGTCATGATGCATCTCTTGTAGCAGAAGCACATTGACAATTAGTATTGACTCGTAATAAGGTTGCTTATGTTAAATAATTTCTTTACATAGAATGTGGTTCCGTTGTGATTTAGTTACTTGAAAATCTGAGTCAGCCGACTGAATCAGTCTGTGTGTGATTCTGATATTCTGAAGCTTTAGTTGAATGACTGTGCCCAACAGCTGGCATTATAAAGCACAGGTGTAAGAAGAATGTCCTTTCAATTTATATCTTTATTGACAGTTTCTCTTCCCAGTTTTGGCATATAAGACAATGCTGAATGCAATGTTCTGATTGATATTTGAGATTCAGTGATTTTGTGGACTCAACTCCCTCCCACAGACAAATGACTGATACTCAGATTTTTGTTTAGATTCTGATACAAATCAAATACAGTCTTCACAGGTGCTTCATTGTCAGGAACAGATCCCGTGGTGGGCAGATACCACGCGGCGCGGCTCTTTCCTTCTGAAATCCTGTTATATGGCTCATGACAAAGGAGGCGTACTGTACAGACAGTTTCCTTCTTACTTGTGTCCTGCCATTACAAAAGCTGTGCATTGTCAATTTCTGTAATAGGAGCTTGTTCTGCATGGTTCAGGGACGGTAAAATGAAAAGTGAAATGCATGACTCATGGCATACTCGTGATCTTTTATTTAATGTCTGTAAAGAACCCATAGTTGATGTGTGAAAAGCTTCTCTGGAGAATACCCCATGGCCACAAGTGATGGCCAATCACAATGAGCCCTTGGATTTCACCACGGCAACACTCTCCCATGCCATTCAATATGCACCCTTACCCATGCAGAACGCTGAGTGAAAAGTATGCTTGCATTAGCATTCACTATGTTGTACAAAGCCAGCTAACTGTGCTCCCTCTATGCACTGAGTCCTTCCAGCTGCTTGATTTGGAGGCGAGGGGAGGGGTAGCATATACCGGCCTGTGAATCCTATAGGCCATGCATATATTAATTGGTGTTGGTAGCTACAATGGAAAGTGTCCCACACCCATATGCAGTAATGTATTGCTGCTTTCCAGCCTCCATGATTTGCTTTATTCATGAATCTACTATAAAGGAAAGGTCAGTTACTATTTCTCACGGACAGGAAGTTGGGGATGGATTCTGTTAAGTTGTGCAAACTGCACAAGTCAATCAACCCCCTCAACACCCCCCCCCCCCCAAGTTGACTGCATAAGTCAATCAACCCCCCCCCCAGACGTAGGTGGGCACCAGTCAGACTGCAGGAAGCTTAGGCCCATAAAATCAGCACAGGCACTGTAGTCCAGTGTGTGGACGTTGAGAGAGCATTGGCGGTACAGGCCTCCAGCTTCACCTCAGGCTGTATCCACACCCCAAGCTATACGCGTACACCAAGAGAACATTCAGGGTCATCCAGGGTTATGCCTCCTCAGCTCTTTGACGCCTTTTCCCTGATTAATGAGGAAATAATATTTCATACCCGTGCATTTTCAGTCCCTAAATGGCTGTGTGGCCCGGTGGTAGGAGCCTTAATTGCTCAACATTCCATCCCACTGTCAGTCTCACCGAAGCAATTTATTACGTACTCAGGTTTTCTGCTGCTGTTTGAGACATTTAGGGTCTCAGAAGCAATATTTTACTGATCAATCAGCAAAAAAAAAAAAAAAAAAAAATATATATATATATATATCACCCATCATCGCATGATGCAAATATGCGCAGTTCTACATGTTGACTGGTGGTTGGAAGTTGTGTTATAATTATAATCAGAGTCATGGATTTAAACACGTTCAATTGCTTAAATCAATTTAACCAAGTTGAAAGTAGGATCCAAACTGTTTCCCATCATAAATGTAAGTATATTTAAATAAGTTCTTCAAGGGTTTTGATAAATGGTTAATTGATATTTAACATTATCACTTATTTGCATAATCATTATCATTGCGAATACATGTCTTTCCCCTTTGGGCAGACCATATGAATGGAATTACTGTTGAATTATGTTACTTTATTACCTTTCAATATTGAAAGGTATTAAAGTAGCATAATTCAACAGTAATTCCATTCATGTGGTCTGCCCAAAGGGGAAAAATGTATGTTTAACCAGTTATAATATTTTTAAACTCTTATGCGGCACTATTCCTTTTTTCTATTGGTTTTTATTTTCTGTTGGGACAAGTCATTTTGGGAGACCACATTTCCACAGTATTGTTTCCTTCAAACTTTCATCAATGCCCTTGACCTTAAAATATCAATTTCACAAGTGAGACAAAATTGTAATTAATTAGATTTCAATATGTGGAAGATAACTCATTTAAGTTATTCTTCTCTGGAGACGGAGTGGAAATTGACTTGTTCTTTTTAATGAGCAGAAGACTGTGTGGAGCTTGAGCAGCAGCAGTATTTAAAGAGAGACATATGGGTGCAGAATATGGACGGGTCCTCCAGAAAGAGCCCGTGTCTGAGCATGGCTGTGAAATGCGGGGTGAAAAGATTGATTTCTTTCTCTCTCTGTCCTTGTTATGTATGTTATACGTGTGTGTGTGTGTGTGTGTGTGTGTGTGTGTGTGTGTTACATACATAACATGCATAATATATGCATGTCAACATGAGATATTGCACATGTGAAAAAAAAATAATCAAAGGATGAATTAAAAATGGGAGTGGTGACCTCTTTCCAAAATCCTTGCCATGGTGATTTTATTTCCCTGGAACACCAGATCATGTACAAGAAATTAAGATAAAAAGAATAAATGAATAAATGAAAAAAAAATCATAAAATAGCTTATCTTTTGGGATATGTATTTTCTCCCTTTATGCCATTTTTCTACAGAAGTACTCACATTAATCTAGAAGCCAGTGGGTTTGAATGTTGGGGAGGGTGAGGAGGGATGTGTGTGTGGGAGGGAGGGGTCGCACAGGGGAAGCAGACTTATGATGGCGATGTGATGTGATAGCGGGGATGAGTTGAAGCCATCTTGCGGTGCGCGGCACGCACGCGGACCGCGGGTAATAGCGCGAGCGCTCCGTGGCGTCG
This sequence comes from Albula goreensis, assembly GCA_022829145.1. NCBI lineage: Eukaryota > Metazoa > Chordata > Actinopteri > Albuliformes > Albulidae > Albula > Albula goreensis. The sequence goes on along the minus strand of CM040745.1, from coordinate 4,427,652 downwards.
GGCAGAGGTGAGCAAATACGATCGCCTCAGCTCCTAGCGGCGCTCTGAAACGCACAGGCCGCGACAAAGACGAGACCTCCGCCGCCGCACGCGTTTTGTTTACAGTGGAGCTGGTGTCACTGTGCCTGCAGGAAGCGTAATTACAGACTTCCTCTGGCACTGGGCCTCGACTTCCCTTTGTGTAAAATAAAAATTAATGAAAGCGGTGCTGAGAAACAGACACGCAAACACAAATGGAGAAGGGGAAGTCAGCTGGTTCTGGGGGAGCATTGTCTGTCTTAGGAAGGCCTGGAGTGTGACCAGACTTTTCTGCACTGGTGCAACAAAAACACTCTGAATATGCTCATATTCTGCTGTCCATTACCATTCACCACAGTAATTCCCAATGGAGGGCAATGTGACCATAACTGTATTTGGGATGTTTGTATGTTTAGAACATGTGAATAGTGTATTTAGTGTGACCTCTATAGCAACCCAGTCCTAAATGATAACAACATTTCAAATGTAGTGTGAAAATAAAAGTTTGCCCTCCAGAACCTAAGAAAAATTCAGGCATTAAAAAGCAACATCATGTAAGTAAGAGTGAATCGGGACTATACACAATTGTGTGCCATAAGAGAATGCGTGTGTGTGTGTGTGTGTGTGTGTGTGTGTATAATGCATGTGTTCTATGATTATAATTATGAATATGAATGTGATGAATATGAATATGATGCTTATTATTATTATTATTATTATTATTATTATTATTATTATTATCAAGTAGTTTTATTAGTAGTGTTATCAATAGAAATAGTGCAGTTTTGGGCAGCTCTACTCAGTGTGTGTACCTATACTGATCGATGTGTATTTTCATCATAAATAAATAATTATTGATTCAGAGGCTATTGACTGAGCCCTCCTGGTGCTGCAGGCTGGGGGTGCGGTATCCCCGGGTATCCACAGTAACTTGGGATGGTGGCTAAGCAGCACAGGCCTGTTGACTGTTTTATTTGTTTTAAAAGCAGTAGGCAGTAAGGGGGGGCTCTCAGGGGCCTATGCATGATCCGGCTCCAGCAGGTGGAATGACAGTCCACCAGCTGCTGTTTGATTTTTATCACTGAGGGACCATTTCCTCGGACCCAGTCAATCAAAAAAGAGTGTCACTCACCACAATCTGTTATTTATCTATTCAGCTTTATTTATTTATCTTTTTTTTTTCCCTGAAATCAAAATGAGGGCCGGTCACAATGAAGCATTAAACCTCTGCTAGGCTAAGCAGGGCCGTTAATGGAATATACTTTAATTTGATAAAATGCAGTATCAAAGGCGAGGGCATTCCATTCAATGAAAGGTAATAATGCTGGTGTCGACCTTCTCCTTAGCCTCCCCCCTTAGCCTCATCTCTGCTTGCTTGTCACGCCATAGTATCAAACAAAAAGAGCAGCGGCTCTCAGCTGCCCATACATTCATATTTACATTTACTGCTCATTTCTTTTATTTCCTTGCTGCATGTGAGCTTGGGACGAAATGTGGCTACAGCCACGGCGACCTTCACTTCTCTCCTTTAGCTGAAACACAGGTGGCATGAGCAAAGACAAGGATCTTTGGATATCACTTCACCCCAAAATCTGCAGAGTTGCAGGCTGGACTCAAGTGGGTATCTGAGAGGAGAACTCGCCCCTAAGCTCATGCTGCCATTGGATGACTTAGGTTTGGGATGCCATTGCTTTTGGCAGTGTGACAGGTGAACACACTGAGGTAAGGTAAGGTTTAGGAAGAGGGTTTTAGGGCCTGGTTCAGAACGAGGTACTTGTGCCCGAGCAGTGCTAATTTGGAGACATTTTTCACTTGTCGATTAATTCTTGACAGGATTCATTCATTAATCTCACATTTGGCACAGCTATCAGCTATGATCTTTAGATCTTTGCACATCTTTTGGCTCAAATCTTGGGAGCTTTTATGCTAATGGGAAGTTCTGCTGTTAAAAATTGGCATTACATTTTATATGTTTATTTATGTAACATTATGATTTGAGAAATATAAATATACGTGTGCATTTATTCATGTACTCATGCATATAATTATGTTTCAATGTGTGGATGAGCCCTACAGTCTTGAATGTGTTAAGTTGCTTTTCCGATATTGAACCTGCAATAAAAAAAAAAAAAAGAAATAAAACACTTGAAAATATAATACTCTTTCTCCAGATACACATTTTCAGATATTTTGCATGTGAACAATGTAACATGTGAACCCTTATAGTAACATATGTTAACACAGAGTTTTACATGCAAATGGTTGACTTCACATGTGATTTTTTTGTCATTTGCTTGTGAAACTGAATCCACATAAGAAACTGGGAGAACAAGAGAACAAATATCTCACCAGCTTGATATTAATAAAAAAAAAAAAAAAAAAAAAACTGTTGCAAGATGAAGCCTAATTAAAAAGGTCATGCTATGGGATCAGGCCTGTGCAAGGAGTAGTGCAGACAAGCCAGGCCCATCTCCAACCTGGAAAGATTTGAGAAAGAGAGCGCCGCAACCAGGTGCTTGAGTCCCACCTACACCATCGCTGCCTATGGCCGGAGGTCCGCAACTTCACGGTGACGGCTGGCTCAGCCCAGCCAGGGCAAGCCACTGCTGAGAGAGCATGAACTCTGCAAACGCTGACCTGGCATTCCTATGGTGACATGGGCTGTGTGTGATTGGTGACACACAGTATATGGACTGTGAAAAATGCTGAGCTTTGGCAAAACGTGACATGGAGGATCACATGATCAGGACCTTACACTCAGTCTGAAGGAGTGGGGGATTGCAGTGGAGCTTGAGTTCAGTTGAGCTGGGAGTAAATAAATAAATAAATAAATTAAAAAATAAATACCCTGATTAGTACATGTTGATGACTCTCATAGAAATACATATTTCATAGTTCAGAAAGACCTCCAATCCCAGTGCTTGCTTATCTCTGCATCCTTATTAAGACTCTACTGTACTTAGAACTGAATAGCTTGGAACAATTAATTATTTATCTTCGTCTTACCAATCAGAAATAATGAATTGTTGCTGATTTGGGGTCGGATGGGGTTGGGGTTGTACGTCTGCAATCATGCCGGAAGGCGAGAATTAACAAGACTTATAGTTCGCTCTGATGATGCCCGAAGCAAAAGACGGAGCTAAGAATAGAATATTGGGGACGAAAAACAACAAATGGCAAATCAACCATTTCTCTTAATGCTGTTTTCTTGGATAATTTCCTAATGGAAATGTGTCACCTTTTCAAAATACAAATCAATTAGTCACAAGACTTAGTATGCCTGCACACTACACACACACACACACACACACTACGCACACACATACACACACTACGCATGCACACACACACACACACACACACACACACACACACACACACACACACACACACACACACACACACACACACACACACACACACACACACACACTGTTCTGTCTATTTATTACATTTTAATAGTATTTTGTCTTTTGCCTCTGTCTGATCAAGTAATCTTTTTGTCTGATTGTAACTGAAATTTGATGTGAATCCTAAAACTTTATAAAAATATTAAAAACTCTGAAAATAACACACACACACACCCTAATTTATACACGGTGATTTATAAAATAACATAGGAAGAAAAGGCAGAGGACAATATAATTCAACATCTAGGGTAGTTAAACAAGGTAATAATTCAGTGGCCACAAGGGGATTGCTATATTTGAAATATATTTTTACCTGGGCCAATGTGACCCTCTTTGCTATTTATGAAAAAGAAAAGAGCACTGTGGGATTTAGCCTGTGAAGTCAGAACCTCCTCTTAATGGTTCTCGTAATGGTTGATGTGACATCGCACTTCACAGTGTCCCCATCACTTCACTGGCCTAATCAGATTTATACTGTGCCTTGTTTGGGCCCCACACACTAATGGCTAATCTTGCAGAAGAACACTTTTCAGAGAAATCTCCTATTAAAGCACTACCCGACAACGGCTCTGCTAACTTCTGTCATCAAGCAAGAGAATGCTCAAGGCTAAAGTGACCCATATGGTTGATGGGCAGTATATTATCAATACAGATATATTATTTAGTGCTTGGTATTCCTTTTTTTTATTGTGCAGGCATAAGTGCTCAGCTGAGAGCATTTATTTATTTAATTATTTATTTATTTATTTATTTATTTATTTATCCAAGAATTCACACTGTTAAGAAAGCAACACACTTGTTTCAATGGCCAGTAAGGATACACACAGACCTGCAATTTCTTTCCACTTAACACCACTTTGCTATCTATCTATTTATTTATTTCTTTCCAAAGGACACACATTTCTTTTCATGGCTGATAAATAGATAGCTAGGTTTGCACCCTCTCTACAAAATGGCTCTTACACTGTTTGTGTGTGTGTGTGTGTGTATATGTGTGTATAGGTTTTTGTACAGGGGTATATAGGGAAATAGGGAAAATATGTATTTCAAAGCAATTCAATCACAGAGTCCAGGGCCACCAGTGCCAGCAGTAACAGCAATGCCTCCACAGCTATCCACACCTCAACATCAAGCACTGCTGCAAGGGCCAGCAAAGCGGCCCGTCGATGGCAGCTGAGAGAAGATCTACCTAAATGTACGTTGCAAAAGTGGACCTGGCTAGCCACGCAATGCCACCTTCAACATCAATGCTGATGGGGAACCTCATGGTTCAAACCCGTTTTGGTGAAGCATCAAAAATGCTGTTTGATGTGAACAAATCAACTTGAGCTGGTGTGTCTGTGTGTGTGTGTGTGCGTGTGTGTGTGTGTGTGTGTGTAAGTGTGTGAGTACACACTCGAGTGCCACATCAGCAATAAGAAACATAAAAATTACTTCTTAAAGCATGTACTGAACTGTAAGCTTCCAGTGACTTGAAGCTCTCAGATTGGGGGCCAAATACAGTATATAATGGCATAATGCAGATAATATTAATATGTAGTACCATTCTTAAGTTCATCCTCAGCCAATGTGTGGCACCCACCTGGGTGATGCAGGGCAGCCATTTTGCTCCAGGATTCACATCAAATGCAAAGCGAATCATTGAGCCAGATAAACCAGGGGATGACTGTTTGGCAGATAGGATGAGTCATTTTTGGGAGTTTTTCCAAGGCACCAGGGAGCCCTTTACTCTTTGTGAAAAGTGCCGTCAGACCTTTAACAACAGCTGTGAATAAGGACCCCAGTTTAATGACCCTGTCACTGTACAGGGTGCCTTTGGTCCAGTGGAAAGAGTGCCCCCTACTGGCCTTTCAACACCACTTCCAGTAGCATCTTAGGTTTTTTTCCAGGAGGTCTCCCATCAAAGCATTAGGCTAGACCAGCCCTGATCAGCGTAGTCTTCAGCAGAAGCAGTGAGCAGGGTGGGATGGCAATGCCATTAATATATGTTCAGTCATAATAAACACAAAGCCTGCCATTAACAAGTAAATATGCTCGGTTCTTTCACCAGCTTTCTTTCCCTCAGAATTTCAATATTTTATCAAATAAAATGCAAGGCACCACAACGTCCTGACCTTAGGGGCAGGGTTACTCAGTGCAGGTGAACCTCTAATTTGTGTCTGTCAGTGCTAATGCAACATCAAACCACTGCTTTATCTTGTCAATTTTCAAATTGTCGTGCACTATGGGCTGGCTTTTTTGAGTGAATAAATGCACCCTGTGCACTGAAAGTAAAGCTATTTTTGATATCAACTAATGTCTCTCAGTGTTCCAAGTGTGCTTGTACTATGATGGAGACTTCATAGTACAGACTACTCTTGATCAATATTAAAATCCACTTACATAGGAATTCTGTACAGATGCATGCCTTGCAAGGTATAAAACATAGATAGGACTTAGTTCAAAAACACAGAGGAGCGACCACCTGCCATGGTTGTTCCGACCTCTATTTAAAGAAAAATTCAATCTGTCAGTTTGTTCCCAAACGAAATGTAATTAGCAAACACCAGACGTATAAGCAAACATGTACATTCGGTTTAGCATCGTAATCCTCTGGTGTCTATAATGCAATGCCACGTTATTTGCTGAACGTACAGCTAGTCTTAAAAAGCGGTAACCATGTAGTTTCTGTAAATAATTAAGCAAAGCCAGGATCCAGAGCAATGGAGAGAATGAGGAGGCCGAGGGACTCTGAATTCTCAAACGCTATGAGCTGTGTGGAGGTTACATCAGCAGATTTGGGGGAGTCGGTCGGTGGAAGTTACTAGAGAGACGGTTAGCTGGTAAGTCATGCGGGTAATGGTGTGGGTATGTGAAATGCGGAGCGAGGCGCAGGACTCTCTGTGCGTTTACAGGGCCCGCTGAGTGCTCTCTCGGTCTTCAGAGGGTTATTTAGAAACGCTGCTTGGTTAGGTTTTCGGCGGCGGTGCTCAATATGTATTCAAGTGAGACCCTTCAGGCTACATTTATAAATAGGCTGCAATAAACTTACATTTATGGACTCTTTAGAGTCTGGGGGAATGTAAAGGTTCCCTGCGTGTACAAAAAAAAAAAAATTGTGAAAAGAAAATGTTGTCAGTCAATGAAATAATTTAAAATATAGTGTATTTATATTACATAGTTTGCCATAAAACTGCTCATATCATGATAATCATTATGCATATTTGAGATAAGGTACTTGCTAGATTGGGGTTGTCACACGTTGATGCTGGTGAATTTTGATGTGTTCATTTTAGGGAGTAACTGACGAAGATGTCCATAGTTTGTTGGAGCCAATCAAAATGTTTTGTTCCTCACTGCAATTTGCAATGATTAGCTCAAATCAGTGACTTATCCTGATATGGTAGCTCCACCTATTTTCGGTTTCATGAAGCTTGATTCCCCTATTGCTGTTTCCAAGGCTGTGTTTTCTGAGTGCTGCTCATAGAATATGAACCACTAAGACCTGGAGACACTGCGTCCCCACAGGATTTGGGCCCGTCCGCTCCTGTGCTGGTTTGAGCACATCTTCAGGCAAGGGCCAAAGCTTAACCTGTCACCACCTTCCGTATCTCGTTATGTGAATTGATCGCAACACGCTTTCATTTGCCGGCTGTTAGCTGACATGGAGTCTTCCGACGCGGCGTAGTTCAGACTCCCGAGTCTTTCTGAATGATTTAAACCACAACAGAGGGAGCTCGGTAATTTCCCAGGTGAGACATTCAAAGCAAATGGAAAATCCCATCGGTACAACTCCAGCAAAATCCATCGCTGCTCAGAATTGTCCCTTTAAGGATGTCTGAGACATATTGGATGGTAAAAAATGCTCTTGTATATGTCTCTGCCATTACAGGCTCATCGCAAAACGAAAGCGACAACATAACTGCCGTCTTCCAAAATGCCAACAGATACTCATGATGTTGAAAATGTTTTTTTCTTCTTGCTTATAGTGAAAATTAAAAACAGCTTCCTGACGGGCAGCCACTAGAGGGAGTTTTCTTAGACAGTAAATTTGAAACAAATAAATCATTTTCAGCCAGTCGTCACATGACAGGCTTATACGGTAATTTAGCGTAATTGTGAGATCACATATGTTATCATGCAAATTTAATAATTAAAGGATAATATCACTCTAAAATCAGTTTTGGATGACACTGGATCGATATGACCACCGATAATAAGGTTTTGAAAGGGTGCCTTTTGCTTTGGGTGGGACAGTGACTGATCAGCTGGATTCCAGATGCTCCGACTTTCAATGTCAGTCCTTCTTACTGTCAGCTGAGTAAATGTGAATTTAGTTTATCATTATTATTATTATTATTGATTGTTGTTTTTTGTGTGACCATATCGGCCTCCTCGGCCAAAAAGGGACAGTAAAGCAAATGTAGCCTAAATGCAATGACTTTAATGACAGGGTTTCCAGTAGGTTCCATATGCAAGATACATTACAAGCATTGCATGGCAGTCATGTTTATTGAAGAGGTTGCACAAACAAACGAGTAATAAGTATGAATACCCACAATGCACTCTGAGTAGGTTTATAGTGTCTGTGAGGCCATCCCATTCAGATAGAATCTTTAGCACAGTACCAGGCTAGGGTGGCAGTTTATACTACAGAACAGTAATGAATGTGATAATGCATAGCCATTATAATAGTTAGTTGTTTTCAATAAATTGAAATGTTTTATTCAGAAGAAGGTGACTGTAGCTTCCTCGAGAGAGTGCAAGATACAATATGCTCTGCTGAGATGTTGGTATGCACAGAAAAACAACAGTATTTATTCAGGATTGCTCTATGTGTGTGTGTGTGTGTGTGTGTGTGTGTGTGTGTGTGTGTGTGTGTGTGTGTGTGTGTGTGTGTGTGTGTGTGTGTGTGTGTGTGTGTGTGTGTGTGTGTGTTTTAGCCTGGACACCATGATCTCTCTTAATATTAATGACCACATTAGCACAAATGGCCATGTTAATAAACTCTCTTTCACATGCTCTTGGTCTTCTCCTAGTTCATACTTTAGTTCTGCCAGGTTATTTTTATTGATTTTAAGTATGTTAATAGCAGTTAAGTTACTCTTTCACAGGATCTCACGTGACTTAATGTAACGGCCTGAGGATTTGTACTTGGCGTCTAACACAAATGAAATCAGCCTAAATGAAATTTTATGGACGGTTGAAGGAGAATGTCTCATACTCGAATAAGAGGGCAGGAAGTGTGGATGTGGAATTAGTGCAAGTAAATGTTTTTCTTTAAAACAGACCCCGATGTACTGGACGCATTTTCAAGGCATGGTTTCAGCCTTTCTGTTTCTTAAAGAAAAACATATACTTCTATGTTGTTGTTTTAAATAAATATTTTATAGAGAGCATATTTTACTCTCCGTATCATCTGTGTCTATAAGGTAATATTAATATTACATGGATAATGCTGAACAAAAGTCACCTCTACCAGTAGGATTCTTTGGCATGTCTCACACATATTTACAATGAAAGCCTTTCTATGAAGCTCACAAAATACTCTCAGAAGAGCTCAACCAGGAAGTAGAAGTCCCTCCCTAAGGCTCCGGGACCCTCGATAAGCAGGAGCAACAGAGCAAAACAGACTTATCCCAGTCCCTGTATCTCCTTTAAATAGCCGTACACAGAAACTTATCATCGCAAACATATTATAAGAACATCTGTGATACTGCATAATCCCAATAAATATACAGCACAAAGGTTTCTCCCTTCAAGCATTCTGGCCATTGGTGAAGATGATCCACTCCTTACAATGACAAATAAATAAATAAAAGTTATAGCAATAGACAATAAAAGACATTATTATATTTTATTATTATTATTATTATTATTATTATTATTATTATTATTATTATTAATGATAATAATTTGTGTTATTATATATATAGTTATATATATCCACAATCGTGTTTCAATATGAATGAAAGCTCCCTCTTCAATTTAGAGTGTGTTTTATTTATTTATTTCTCATACTGCATGGATGAAGCATTCTGTGGACGGATTAAAAAACAGTTCCTCAGGTTGGGTTCATTTTTTTCACATTCACATGCATGAATCATTGATTGATTCATACTTGACCTCTGGATGTTGATTGTGGTGTTTTTGTTTTATTTATAGTTTGTGCGTATTGTATACACCTGTTAAAAGATTGATTGTTCTTGTGTTTACGTTTTATTATTATGCTAGCACAAGCAATTATGTCTTTTTTATCTAAAAACATTGTTGTATTGTCAGAAAGCACAATTCTGGTTGCATAATTTGTAATGTACATGTAGACATGCATTAGTTTAATGAATTACTGATCCCTCCCTGCCTGTAATGGTACTCTTCCACCCTTGTGATGCTACAAAATAAGATCTATCTATAGCAAGTAAGTCTTATGATAACCCCCACCACCACAACACACACACACACTCACTCACTGACACACACACACACACACACACACGCACACATGCATGCATGCACACACATGCACACACACATGCACGTCTCTTGTCGCACTCAACAAGACTCACATGCACAATGCACAAATACACACACACTCGCAGAACTTTATGTTTCGAAGGAAAAAAAAACTCACTCTGAACACTCTTGCACAAGTTAACTGGAGTCATTTGGGGAAAAGCCTAACAATTACAGTCGTCTTTATAGTCATTTAACTTCTGTCTCATAGCTAAAAGAGGCTAAACAGGGCAAGAGCCCAGAATGAATTTGGGAAATACTTCCCCAGCAATCTGAAGAGATGTAACAGAGCCGCTCTGACTGCCTTGTTTGTGCTGGGATTTGACAGTAACATGGTAAAGCAAATGAGAGCTGCTTTCATGTGCAGTGCTGGGCTTTATTCCTCTCTTTCATCTCACACATAGCCTACTACAGCTGGCTTGTATTATTATTAATATCAGTTTTATTTATTTATTTATATATTTTTATTTATTTATTTATTCATATTGCAGTTGCACTTAGGAAATTTAAAGACACTTTTTGAAGAGTGCGGTTTGGTGCTCGTCTGGAGAAAAACACTAGTTCCGGTACAGGCCCATCTAGTTGAGACATATTTTATGCTCAAACCATTACATGATATTCATCTAGGCATTTGGATCTAGTAATCATTTTTTCTCCATTTCAGGTGTGCATTTCAGGGCCTGATTGAAGTTTTAAGGTATTTTATAATGGCCAGTTGAGCATATCCTGTATATTGAACTGATGGATTGGAAGTTATGCGATTTGAGAATAAAGACAGTTGAATGAGCACAGTATGTATGAAGTCCTGAAATGGAGTAGACATAACAATTACAAGCAAACATCAATCGTGTGGGCATGGTTAGGCACTTTGTCCATGCACTGCAGTGGAGCGCTCTCCGTGCGAAAGCACACACATACCAATGCACACGTCCGCTGTTTATTAAGCATGCTGGGCTCCTGTGCATGGCGGAAGATTAGGGACCATCGGGGTCCCTGCACAGAGGGAGTTCTCATGTTGACTCAGTATAAATGTTTATTAAAACAAGGCCTCCTACGGGATTCAAGCCGCATTTATCTTTCGCTTTGACTCACAACTTTCTTTTTCTATGTTTTTGAACGCTGACGGAAATTACCTCACACACTGTGTTCCTGAAGAGAAGCAAGCAATGCTCGAAAGTTTAAATCAAATCAAAATTATAGAATAATCTTAAAGATTATTTCTTTAATCTAAAAGAACATTTAAGAATAATTAAGAATACGATTAAGATTTGTTAATCTTAAATGTTCTTTTGGATTAATCTAAAATAACATTTATTACTAATTATTGTCCTATTTATTACCAATAAATCAGTTTTTAGTTCAAGCCCCAGACATACACTACAATATTATTCTGCATTGCATTTATGCCTCAGTATTCATCATACGCTCTTATCCAGGAGACTAACATAGTTTACATTTTAACACCACAGTCATTTATACAGCTGGATATTTACCAGGGTGATGCAGGTGAAGCACCTTGCCCTGGATACAAACAACACCTGCCCTGTGCCCTGCCTGCAACCTCTTAGTAACAAATCCAGTTCCCTGGCCATTAAACCACAATCCCGCCCAAGTGATATGACATAAAACTAAGCCAACCAACCTTAATGAGAAAAATGTTTCTGCATATTGCAGAGACAGTTCAACCCTGTAACCTTACAGAGACTACATGGACTAGCACAAAGCTGAAAGGTTATCCACGGTCATGGTGGGGGAGTGACAGTACAATTAGAGTTGAGAGAAAGCAACGGCATGCTTTCCTTACCTTATATTTTAGATTTTTTTTTGCAGTGGTACCAAAAAGAACATTGTGCTTGGGAAAGGTAAACGCAGTTTATCACATTTACCTCTGAATATGATGAATGATCTGGGAAAGAGAGTTCACTATATGAGAATGAGAAATATGTTTTTTATGTATTTACTTATATATTTATGTATGTATTTATTTGGACCTGGACTGCATTAAATATTCTCACTGAAGATTTATATCTCAAAGTGTGGAGTAAGATCGTACGATGTGTATCACATATAGATGAGGTGGTGTTATTGCATGGCTCTTCATGGGGGTTGGGGTCCACCTGAGAAAAATCTGAAAACAAGTCTCTCATGTCCTTAACGAAAAAAGGGAAGGATCACACTCTTCAGATGTCACCTGTATGCCCTATGACACCAGTCAATAAACACCTTATTTGTTGTTAGTAATTAATGTTATTTTTTTTTTTTTTTTGCTCGGTTTGGCACAAACAGGTGTCAAACAGCATGTCAGCAGGCCCAGCTGGGTATCAGCTGATGCGGGCTACCGCGTGGGACTAGCGTCCTGCTTGGGTTACCTGCATGTACTCCAGGTAAGGGTCAGGTGGAGTGCAGGTGGCAGATCAAACAGAGTGGGTTACTGACGTGCTGTTAGGTGTGGCCCATCCCGCCATTTCCCCACTGGCCCATGGGTTACCAGAGCTTCTCAAAGGTCCTTCTTTTCAGCCTCCGTTGTCCCTGATTCTACCAGAACAGGATTCGGAACTTCTGTGGCAGAATCTGCCAGATAATGGGTGAATCAACAAGGAATCTTATAGCATTATATGCGTCTGTGCAGCATTCTGCTAACAGAAGACACTGTTCTGATGTCTGTTAATTATGTGCACAAGGCTCATAATGTTTGGACACAGACTCATATCCAGGGTTAATTCAATGTTCATATACAGCAAACAATGCATATTAGAGGCGGCCTTTGTTGTGCAGATAAAGCCCAAACAGAGAGTACACAGAATGCCAATGTTACAGCAACAGCCTCTCCCTATACAGCATATTAAAACCATCACACAGAGGATATCCCTTTGAACCCTCAAACGAGCTACTGCAGCCCATCCGCCATGCTGGCGCGATCAACCGAGAGATGGGAAATTCACAGTTGGTGGATTAGAGAGTTAGTGGATTCATTATGTGAGAAAGAACTTGCTTTCTGAGCCAGATCTTCCTTGTGGGTACAATTTGGAGGAGACTGCAATCGGAATAAAGCGTGGACACGCAGACATCAATTTAAACTGACGCCTTGTCCAAGCCGTTAATTCTCCATTTTAATTGTTCCTCGGGTGGCTTTAGAGAATTCTTGATCCTTCACCACGTTTTTAAGCAGAATTCGCAGCAGTGTCTGATCTGATGCATGATTAAAGCGAGTGCAGAAGACCGAAAAATGACTCTCCGTTTGTAACTCCAGCCAGGACTCTCTGTGAAGATTGGATGCACCCAAATGAGATGCAGAAGGGTGATCTGATGAAAGGGATCACTGCATAGCCCAGATTTATGCTAGTCAGTAACCTATATATGCTTTTCTTCAGTCCCTCCCTTCAGTGCTTTAGTATCAAACAGGTGTTTTCACTGTTGTCCTCCTGCAGTATACTTTTCCATCCCAGACTGCACTTGTCTCTGCACATCGGAAAGATTTCAAAGGCATTTTTCCAAACACTATTTAACAATTGTCTTAATTAAGTGGGCAAAAGGCCTTCTTGTAAGCTAGTCAAACAAGTACAGTACATGATAATGCACTCTCTTAAATCATAATGAACAACTGACAGTGACAGATTACCTTGTGCCTGCAAATAGTTTTGCCAAAATATAATCCATTATTTGAAAAAAAGTTATCTAAAGGGGTTCAAGCTAGTGGTATTGGGGAAGTGAAGTTTCATTGAAACAGAAATCGGAAAAAGGTGTTTGCTGTTATATAGAGTCAATGATTCAATGATTCGGACCAATGACCACATGAGCTGAGTAGAAAAAGAAAATGATTTGGTTCAAATACGTCAATGACTGAAAGCTGGGTGAAGCTCCAGCTTAACTGAAGCTTGGCTGAGTGTAGCTCCACAGTGTTCATGAAACCTCTCCTATAGTCACTTGGGTACAACGATGCATCCTCGTCCATGATACCTTTCCATTTAGAATATTTACATAAAATCAACACATTGGTTTGTCACTGGGCAGAATTTATATAACTTATTCAGTTTTTTAGAGATAGAAACTTGAATGAGGAATTTCTTACAAGGAAAGGGAAGATATTGCAAGGAGACATTTGATCACAAAACTTAAATTTACTAAGACTGCTACCTGTGAGAAACAAGGCAGCCAAAAAAAAAAAAAAATCTTTTTTCAGACTCATTAATATTTGACAGTCGATTGTGTCAAATGCAGAATCCAGGTTGATGGGAAGCAGAAGAGACAGAAGCCAGGTTAGAGAGCACTGACAGGAACTGACAACACCAGCCAGCTGAACCGAGCCATGCACCAAGCCTCGCTTTGATGTACCTGCCTTCGCTCACACACATCCGAGGGTTGGCCTGGGGTAAAGTCTCCCTAATCTTCAGATTTACCGGGAGGAAAAACTCCTGCTCTTTGCAAAAAGGTGATGGGGGAGTGGGGGAAGAGAGAGGTAAGAAACAGGTGATGCATCTTCAAAGCCAAGCTTAGATTTCCAGCATGCATTGTGGTTGTTGTTTATAATACTAATACCACTATTTCTACTTTCTACTACTGCTACTGCTACTACCACTACTAATCATAACAATAATAATTGATAACTTGCAAAAGGAGTACAACATAAGCACGACTGAAGTTAGAAGGTATGTAAAATGCGTGGGGTTGTGTGTCTTTATTCATCACCCCGCAGTCAATTTTCAGTCTGCCCTTTGTGGTCATTTCAGCATTGTGTCTGGGACCTCTGGAAGCAGGCGTGGATGAATGGGGAGACGTCAGTTTGACGCATGACCTCTTACAGCGGAGAAATGAGATGTGCGGAATGGCTGCTATGGCTTCACATATTCATCATTCTCCAGTCCCCATTTTTATGAATTAGTTTTTTTTTTTTTTTTTTTTTTTTTTTTTTCCCGGATATCATATATTTTTATGTCTCTATCACAAATTCCAAGGATGTTTACAGGAAAGCATGCCGTAGCCATGTAAAAGAACCAAAATATAAAGTACAATTCTGCCAGGGCATTGCATACCACAGGATACTCTCATAAACACCTGCCCCTCTGCTATAGCAGAGCTGGGGGTGGGGGTGAGATTAATGAGTCCCCTGGACTGTGATGCAAACATCATCAACTGGAAGGAGATGGAGGGATGGACCCCCACCACCTTTGCTAAACTTTCCTCACATGATCTCATTGGGGTGACATCAGAGCTGACCAATAGCTGTTCAAGTGGGATGGACTTCCTGTTCACACAGAGCCAATGAGTACTGACTGATTTGTTGTATACGAGGGCCACAGATGAGTGATTTGAAGTTCTGTTCTGTTCTCTGCTCTGCGTCTCCTCCTTGCATCTGATGCGAATGTATTCCAAGCCAGGCCCCATCCTTGTGAAGGGACTGTCTTAAAAAACAGTCACTGTCTAGCAATGAAGCAAAACTCATTGCCCTATTACCTGCGATGGGAGAGTCAGCGTTAGCCAGAGGCTAAGAACTCGTTTTACTGGTTTCCTAATCTAAACCAGCAGGCTGATGCTGAAGAGAAGCCTAGGAAGAAAGACGCAACCGTGATCTCCGTTAGGGCACAGCTGAGAGATAATACCTAGCATTGCAGCTAAACGCCCCTTCCTCTTATGGACAAAGGATGTCTCCCCAGCTGACCACGCAGCAGTCTTTGTTTCCCGACCAAGCAGTTCTACACCTCCAGACTTCACATACATTTTGGGCAGAATGTACTCACCATCGCACAGGAGTGTGATTCTTTTTGTCCACAAGAAATGTTTGGCAAAATGAATGTTCTTGATTTCTGATCTCACCAAACTGTGTTGGTGATGAAAATGAACGCTTGCATTTATTTGTGAGCCAAACTTGAGAATGGATGTTAGTTGAATCCCTGCCATTGTCTTTCCTAATAATTTTGTGCATTTAGTAATACTTATTTTGCAGAGACACGCTTATTTTTTAATTCTGTTTTCTCTTTACCCAAAACAGTGGTGCTGGCACCATGTTGTATTAAGAGAAAAACTATCCTCTTGTGGCTTTCTTAAAGTAGAAGAGGACTCTACTGTAGCCCTGTATGTATATTTCGTCATTGCTGTTACTGTTTTTCCTGCTCAGGAAAGGGGCGAGAGGACCCTCCCGCCCTTGGTTAAGGGGAAAGGCAGTTAATCACACATAAGATCAGAGAGAGCTGTCCTTGTACCTGAGGTGCAGGGCACCTCCTCCACCTGACGTCTGGAAAGGGCACGAGAAGTCAGTTTCAGAGCTTGTCACCTCTGAAAGGAAGTTTTATTTAGTCCGATCCACAGCTAGTGTTGCTCTGCTCTGCTGCTTCCACAGCTGCTACTCGTTGGCTTCCATCTGTTGAAGGTTTTGTTTGTGTAGTTAGTGAACCTGAACTCATTACCATCTAACTCAGGGTAATCCATTGCTCTTTTTCAGTGATATGATTTCAGACATCAAATACGCCTGTGACATCAGAGAAAGAAATCAATAAGTAAGTAGATACAGTGTAAGACATTGTAAAATATACCACTACCACTACTACTACTACTACTACTACTAATAATAATAATAATAAACATCAGTGGTGCTTTCTATTAGCACAGGCCCCAGGTCTGCATCACAACACCTGCCATCCTTTATTTTCACACACCTGCAGTGCGTCGTTCACACACACACACACACACACACATATATATATATATATATATACACACACACAGCTGGGGTGGTATGTTGAGGATACCAATTTTTTTCCCACAAACCTCAGAAGAAGAAGCAGCATAGTGATGTGTTGCTAGTTTCTCTGAAATCTGAAATCTGCTGATTCATCCTCTCCTTTACATCCTTTGGGCACATCTGTCCAAGGTCATAGATCACTGGTCAAAAAGATTCACTGCATATGAATCATACACATGAATATCTGTTTTGTGTTTCTTTATTGTTATAGATTTAAAATATGCAATTCTTGGCATAACTCTACTCCATTTCATCTCAGACTTGCTCTCACAGGTATGTTAGTAATGAGTGCAGATGCTGTTGCTTCTGGTTCACTGCTATGCTGCTGCTTGTTTGAGGATTCACAACATTCAAATAGCATTTCTTCTGTATGTGTGAACTGCATCAATGGAAACTTATGTTTTGTTGTATCTTTTCTTTTTTTTTCCAAAAGACTGATTCAACAATACTGGTGCTAGATGTTTCTTCTACTCCAAAATTTACAAAAGTACTGGTCACACATAAGGGAACTCCCACATATAGAACACATCTTTAGGAAATACTATCCGTTATTTTCCCAATGTGCAAAAAACCATATTTTATAAATTTCTTTATTACATATTTACTATGATCACATGCCTTCATGTAGCATTTACATATTGGTTAGCCTTTATACATAATATATTTACAACAAAATTTTAATCATGGACATATTTAATTGTAAAACCCTTTGTCAGCTGGAAGCGTTTGTCAGCTGGCCTCATATACTTACGTGTAGGTAGGATCCTAGATTGATGAAAAACTGGAAAAGTGATGGCCAACTCTGCTAGGCAAGTAGACTTCATGCAAAGATATGGTCCGGTCTGATGACAACAAATCCATTTTGATTCAACATGTCTGGGTTATACTGAAGATCTTTATATATTTAACCTAATCCTCCAGCCAAAAGTAAGATCATCCCTATTGGGACAAACAGCATAAAAAGTTTGATCCAATATGGATAGTTCCATGCCAAAAATGTCAGTACTTAAGTTAATCTAAGATTAATGCACATTCTTAGTGATTTTTCAATTCATCTCTGTCCTCTGGCCCGTTATTCTCCATCAGATCTTAAGACTTTTCCCAGTGCTACGCTTTAAGCAATTTGATTCTTACTTGTTTATTTTATTTGTTGAGAGTTACATGCACATTTATGAAAGGGGAGATATACTTCCCTTTGAGAGTTTAAAGTTTTTTTATGTCTCTCCACATATCTTAAAATGTGCCACAGAGAAACAGAGTGCCTCTTAAGTCTGTTTTTAGCTTGTTTTCAAGTTCACAAAATCATTTTCTCTATCATTGTCACATGATCAGTTATTAAACAACTTGTTAATAGTGTAATGTCTGCTATGGCTCCGATAGCCCTATGCACAATAGTGTGTCATGCACAGTACAGGGCAAATGGAGCTGTTTGCTCTCATTGTTATGTCCTGGCACATTTATAGGTGAAATTCTGCACAAGAGATAATGTCTGTTTTCATGTTTATGTCAGTACCTTTATTTCAGCTCTCATTCATTCTGCTCACGGTAACTGATGGACCATCTAATATCATTATGTTGAAAAGTAAACAATTCTGCTGCTTTGTGGTTTAACATGCTAACACTTGCTCTATGGTCTGCTTAATCATTGATGCATAAACCTCGTCAACATTTGTATGAATGCACTTAATGTTTTACACGTCAAACGAAACATGCCAAATGTGGTAACAGTGGGATCAGATAAATGTATATTTTCCCTGTGTTTTCCTGTAATTCTAACTCTATTCTGTATCAAAGTGGCTTAGACAATGTCATTGCTTTAGCTGCACAGTCTGGAAAACCTTTTGAATTAGTGATGAGGTCATGGCTGGAGAGCAGAGAACCTGCATTTATACCCATCTGTGATTGGAGGAGGAGCAGCAGAGAACCTGCATTTATACCCATCTGTGATTGGAGGAGGAGCAGATGACATCATAAAGCCCAGGGTGTCCCTCATCAGATGCCGAGGCTTTCACACACACCTGTTATCCAGCCTCTGTAATTTACCTACAGGGTGGGGGTTTTGGCTCAGGAGCCAGAATCGCATTAGTTTTGATCACCTCTTAAATTTTAAGCTAAATGTATTTAATTGGGTCAGGCAGCAGCAGCAGCGGCAGCGGCAGCAGCAACAGGTCTTTGAAATACTTTTTTTCTGGGTGCTCCTTCTTGTGTGAAATTAGAAGTTATAAATGTGGGTGCCTGCAGTTTGCCCATGAGAAAATCTGCTTGAGTGGTTCTGAATATGGAGGGTGTGTGTGTTTATGTGTGTGTGTGTGTGTGTGTGTGTGTGTGTGTGTGTGTGTGTGTGTGTGTGTGTGTGTGTGTGTGTGTGTGTGTGTGTGTGTGTGTGTTTAGTATGTGTATGTGTATGTGTATGTGTTTGTCTACATCAGTGTGAATGTCCATATTTGAGGTTTGCAGTAAGACGCTGTAAAATGTATCAGTTTTACAGAAAACATTGAACATTGAAAACTGTGGCACATTAAAAAAATGTGAATGACATGAGTGATTTAGTAGCATATTGATCAAAATAATTACATGGTTGAAACAGCCACAACATATTAAATATTCCACCAATAATTCAAGCTCCTGTTTTATTTAGTTTTTCAATAACGAAGAAAAGTGTGGCTGTACATTCTATACACAACTGCACTTAGAACACAATCTGTAATGCAATATGCATGTTGTTTATAGCATAGGTATCTTACATTCACACTATCAATGCTGCATACAGCCTGCATGGTGTTGGAGGGTTAGCCTGGTCTATGCCACTTTGCTCTTATGAATCAAGTGGATGTTAATTATGTTCTCTGAACTTCTCCCACTATTTAATTTGCTCTGGACAAGAATGTATTATAAATGAATGCAATGCAATGTCAAGTAATGTGAGTTAATGGTGGAAACAGTGTAAAATGTTTGAAATGAAAAACTGTAAGATGTATGAAATTGATTGCTCTTTTTTTCAGAAAGGTGAAATACAAAATGTCTTGCATGCAAGTTTAATCTTGTTTTGCTACAAGATTTTTTTATGATAGCTTGTGAAGTTATCAAGGTATAGCCTTAGTGCAATTGCACAAATGTCTACATACCATATACAGCAAACTGTGGCCTACAATCAACAAACAATTGCTGTTCAGATTTTAAAGGATGGTATTTCTTTTTTTTATTATTTCTATTCTTAGATATTAGGTATTTCTTTCTATTTTAGATGGTACAGCTAAAATCTTGCATGCACCTAAAATTGTTTTACTGTGTTGTGGGTTCACTCACCTGATCTAACGGCCTGTCTCTTTGCCGTAAACACAACCAGACTTTCAGTGACCATAGCAAGTCGAGAACTCAATTTAACATCTCATACCAAAGACAACATTTTCCAACAGCACAGTACTGGGGTATTTGTTTAGTCCAGAGGGAAGACTCACACCACCAACAGAAACTTCCAGAAAAAGCACCATGTCCCCTAGGAGGTGTGCCGTCCAAGTACTAACCAAACTCACACCTGCTTAGTTTCAGCAGATCAGCAGGAACTGGGTAAACGGTGGCATGGCTGCTGGCAAAAAGCAATTTGTAGAATTTAATAACATGTGGTGTCCCACCCTGAAGCTCTGGGGCACACACTGTGCTGCTTACAGCCCATCCAAACCCTAATGACCTCATTCCCTTAGACCAACAAACTAATTCTGAGTAATGCTGGCAGTCCTAAGACCTGCCTGTTTACTGTACACACAGATTACCATATCAAATTACCATTGTGTAAATGCTTATTTCCTTTTTTTTTTCACCGTTCTTTGTGTTTTCTGTAACTGTGGCCGTAAAAGCTGTTAAATACCAGCTTTGCTTCAATCCGCCTGCATTGTGATTGTGTTCTTGTTTTGTCTGTGGCAATATGTGTGTGTGTGTGTGTGTGTGTGTGTGTGTGTGTGTGTGTGTGTGTGTGTGTGTGTGTGTGTGTGTGTGTGTGTGTGTGTGTGGGTGTGATTGTACATGCATGTGTGTCCTTGTGTGGCCTTCAACGAGTATTTATGACCTTATCTACACAGTGGGCATTGGGGGTGGGTGGGGGAGAGTTTTTTTTTGTTCTCATATCAATAACATTATTGTGTGTGTGTGTGTGTGTGTGTGTGTGTGTTTGTGTGTGTGTGTTGGAGAGCTGTGTGTGAAATACACACACACAGATCCCCTTGCATGATCAATCACTCCTCCCAAAGTCATATGTCACATCTGTGCCCTAAATCATTACATCAAAGGGGAGATTCCTTCATGCATTTATATCAGGCACGCTGAGGTACTCTTCAGCCTCTGCACACTGACATCAGCATCACTCAGTCAGAGTTTCATTCATCCCCAGGTAGCCATTTCACATCATAGTGCCCGTGTAGACATACCTGTACCTTTAAATCATCACATAAACGTGTCTCATCCACCTGTCCTGGAAAACGCATATATTAGTCTTGTTTTGCCTGTTTTTGACTGCATAGCGTTTGTTTAAATGTATTTTACAAGGACAAGTGCTATGTTTAAAACACCACAATTATTATTATTTGCTTTAAGGAAAGAAGAAAAAGCATAGAAACGTTGAATATGAAAATGATCATGCACACACACACACACACACGCACACACACACACACACACACACACACACACACACACACACACACACACACATATAGACACACGGGATTTGTGCTAGGGTCATTTTTAATTCCTCACCTGCATTAACCTTTTGACTTCAACAGAGGGTTATATACCAATCACCGGTCTTTGCATAATGGGGAAAAAAAAGTCTGTTGATTGTAATATGAACCTGAGCTCAGCGCTGTGACACTAGCATTGCTGCTCGCCGCTTCAGCCCTCCCACTCCTTTTTTATCACGATCTTCAAAAGAAAGCAAAGAGGGAAAAAAGCCTTGCTAGCCTGGTGAAACAGGCAGCTGCATCTATGCACAGACGAATGCGCACTGAAGGCAGAATTAATCCTGCAGATGGGGAACTGTGTGGTCCTTTTGATGCGATGATCAATTAAAATACATGAGGAGGCTAAGGACTCTGGCATGGCGCGCTGAACCCATTTGAAAACAGTGTGTGCTTGGCAAGTAATGAACAAAAAACAATTAATACTGCGAGCTGGTTCCTGTTCAAATCATTGATAGCAAATTAGACTAAATTAATATTAGCATGCCAGCCCGGCTGGATCGGACACGATTAATGCATGGTTTGGCCAGATATTGCAGTGTGGTCAAACACACTAACGCACACATGAACACGCATACACGTGTGCACCCACACACATATACACGTGCGCGTTATGCATACATAAATACACACAATGGCATACACACACTCACACACATTCTCTCTCTGACTCTCTGTCTCTCTCTCTCGCACACACACACATACATGCACACATAAGTATACACACAAACTCATGCGCGCACACACAGACACACACATTGTCTGTGCCGTTATTTGTATGCAATTTGACAATACAATACATAGTGTGTCAAGCCAATGTAGCTGACTTGAAATTGAATTTAATAGAGAGAGAGAGAGAGAGAGAGAGAGAGAGAGAGAGAGAGAGATTAATGAGTTAGTTCTGCAGCTGTAGCTGTCTGAAGCCCCTGGCCCCACACAACGCTACACGAAATGGAAGTCAAACCTTTTCTCTATGCAGATGACTTGGTTTTGCTGTCTCCCACAGAACAAGAGGCTACAGCAGAACCCAGCTCGTTTAGAGGGGCACCATCAGACCCGAGTCTCAGCTCTGGGAAGGAATTTTAAAAAGACCAGAATAATGATCTTCCCAAAAAAGGCCAGATGTCAGAGAAATGGGTTCCGTTTTACTTTAGACAGCACTGCTTTAGAACACACCTTGAATTATACTCACCTTAGTCTGCCAGATAGAGCATTAGGGAGGTGCAGCATGGTAGAGAATGCATTATAACTACATGTTTGACAGACACTGCATGTAACAAAGAGAAGGCTGAAAATGAATTCATAATCACGATTGTGACATGGCCGTTGGACACTATTGTCCATCTCATTGCAATGTATGAAATTAAGACTTTTGTGTTCACTCAGTCAGCACAGGTAAACCAAATGAGACACAAGCCATGTAGAAAGGCCACATGCAGATTATGTTTTTGGCCAAAACATTTTACAAGTTCAAAGATTACGCTCCAAATAATTATTTCAGAGGTGAAATTTGTACATTCCCATCAAAAATGGACATACCAAAAAAAGAGAACGATGGCTTTGTTGTGCTTAAAAGGTTCTGGAAAATCTCAGAAAGACTCGGAAAAATTGGTTATCTGAGGATAATTGGTCTTGCAGATTGCTAATCAAATAACACAGTCTATCATGAGCCGGGCTCAGCCCAGACGTGCTCACGGGGAAACGCTGACCAGAATCGACCAAATTACAAACAAACGAGATTTTAAAAGAGATGTACTTTCAATTTCAAATCTACATACACATTTGAAACATCTCTCTGAAAATTAAAACAAAAGAAAAAAAAACACTGAGGAAGAAGAAATAAGACGTTTTTCATTGAGTCTGACTCTCAGTGTCTCAGGACCGACATTGTCTCAGTTTGCCCAGATATGAGCAAACCAGATCTCCGCTGACTACACAACACATTGAAGAGCGCCACAGACTGAAGGAAGACGAGATGGCAGCTGTAGCATCACTATGTCACTATGACAGCTTGGGTTGGGAGGCAGTGTTAAATATTACTGTAGTTATAAATGGTTATTACTGTAGTTATTACTATATTAATCAATTTAATACATCCCCACCCAATATTATCAACATCATTATGAATATCCATGCTGTTGTTTCTTCTGTTTTTGAATGCATTGGTAGTGAGGTGTCCGGAGTCTGCCATGCCAATGCAACAGCACAACAGCACCGAGTCTGAGTTTTAAAGAAGAGAGAGAGAGAGAGAGACTCAGCCTTTAAAAACAGTTTATTTAGCACAATAACAAATAAAGCACATAGAGTAAAATATAAGCTGAAGTCAAACCAAAGTATATAGTGCAAAACAGAAGACAACCAGAGAAAAGAACACCGGAATGAAAACCCAGGCAAAATAAACAGAAAATATAATCATGGGACAGACATGAGCAGTTGTCGCTGTATGAGCAATTTCCCCTTCACATAACCTAAACGCGTGCTACATCATGCACTACAAAAACCAATATATGAGAGAGAGAGTGATTGAGAGAGAGAGAGAGAAAGAGAGAGAGAGAGAGTTAGTCTCTGCAAGGACTGCACTCAGGTCTCTGTGTCTGGGTGGTCCCGTTGTGTGCAGTCCTTGCAGTAACCTCTCAGATGTCCAGGCTGAAGCGATGGTTGAGCAGTTGATTGTTCCCCTGCTGTGTCCACCATCCAATCAATCTCCCTCACCCTGTCTCTCTCCTTCCATCACCACTCTCTCTCCTTCTCTCTGTCTCTCTCTCTCATTTTCTCCCTCTCTGCATCACCTCTCTCTCTCTCTTTCTCTCTCTCTCTCTCTCACTTTCTCCCTCTCTTATTCATACTTTCACAGACAGAACACTCAGTCATAACAGGCCGATTACCTGTAATGAACCAATAAAAAACACCCCCTTCCTCTCTCTCTCTCCCTCTCTCCCCTCTCTTTATCTTTCATTTTCTTCTTTCATTTAATTTTTGTTTGCCCATCTCTCTAGAGGAATTCTAAAGAGTAACTGCCTGCTACGTCCCAAACGCTTGGCGGAACAGTGTGGCGGACATTTTGCACCCGATCCACATTGAAGATGAATGTGCAGGGGATGCTTCAGGCTGTGGGAAGATGGACGTGTGACTCTGGGCTGTCAGAGGGAGCTGAGAGGGCAGAGGAGAGTAATCGCAGGTGTGAGCGTGGCACAAGATGTCCTCTGCTAAGGCACTAAAGTGTTGCATTTCATGCCGGAGTTGATTCATCATCCCACATTTTTGCTAGCCCATGTTTCTTTTTTTTATTATTATTTTTTTTTCTTTTCATTTTATTTTTTAAGCTCTCTTCACTGTACAGTTAGACAAGCAGTGCAAGCATTTTGTTTTAAGATTAAACAAGGGAGAAAAAAAAAAAAACAACAACACTGGGAAATGTATTTATATGTTGTGTGGATGTCAGGTTTCAGACAATAGAAAGCAATGACCCTTACTATGTTGAGCTGGTGCACTGTTAGAGAAGACATGCCATAAACCCTGATGTATTGTTGTCATACGGGATCATGTAACATATAAATGAAGATTTATGTATTTATATTACTGAGAGGCAGACAACAGAACCGTCTTTCAGACACTGTGAGATGAGAGACTCCGCCTGATGTAACTTCTCCATCTTATCTGCACCCCAATGTCTTACCCACACTGTACCTCCATATCCAACCCACTTATGTTACACTCTGTACCCCAATATTTTATATGCTTTACCTCTTTTCACCTGAGGAAGTCACAACGTGAATTTAATGTTACATTAGCTACACAAGTATTTTTTTTTCTGAAAGATTGGATCCTAAACGTATCTTACACTTAAATGCTGTACACGTGTATTCATGACGTTGAAACAGTACGTTGTTTAAATGTTAAAAAGACATGTTTTTCCCCTTGAGAAATGTTCAGTTTTAAGCAGCTGTGATACACAACCGATTATGATGGAGTGTGCCAATGTATCTGCCACTGTTACCCAGTAGTGCGTGCCAAACTACTGCACTCCACTGTGTGTCAGAGAATAATCTCTCTATTTTCCCCCTGTTCCAGGTCCTGGGTTGCTGTTTATTCTTCCCTGTATCAGGTTTATCCATTTGCTTTGGAAAACACACTTTGCTCAGCGTTTTGAGGCGATCTGTGATCGTATGAATGCGCTATGGTGAATATGTTTTGATTGTAGTGAGCTCACTCGCAGGTGCTTCCCCTACCATTCTCAGGTCTGCCTACGGCTCCGCGGGACTCTACGGGGGCTGACAGCCGCGTAGCGGGAGCCGGGCTGTAATCTGTAATCTCCCCTTCACAGTCGCGGTTCCGGGCCGCTAACTTCCATATCAGCTCCCTCCTCAACGTGTTCGGGACGAGCTGCTGAAACGGAGGAGTAGAAATGAAATCAGCAGCCTGTACCGCTAAGAATGCCATTAGATTTTTATCATTACTGCATAGTGCGTTTTGGGGAGAAAGATATGATAAAAGTTGTTTTTTTTACAATGGATACAATGCAGTCCAGATACCAGGTAGTAATGCTTACCTGCCATTCAGGTTTCTTACTTGTTGTTGAGATCCAAAAATTCAAACTGACTTTTTTTTTTTTTTCTGGGAGGTTAAAATGTAATCCTATCACCCATATTTTGTTGTGAACATAGTCTTATTTGAGAAAAGTGAACTTTTGAAATCTAGACACTTTTCATTATGGAATTTCATGACATTCTCAAAACACAGGAACTAGCTTCAGGCTGCATGTGGCTCAGTCACTGATGACAGAAAGGGTCTTCAATTGCTGTCCTTGAAGGCAGCAGGGTGCATTTTCTCTCAGCAATTACGCAATCAAGTGAATCACTTGATTACACAGTTAAGCCATCTGACCTATTTACTTGGGTCTTGAATGAGCTGCAAAAGTTAAGGTAATAACAATATCCAGGAGTCCTGAGTAGCTATGCCCCAGTATAGGCAGAGTTGAGTTAGTTACGCTGGTCACTCATGGATTCACACATATCCAAAACAGGGACCCAAATCAGTTACTCAGAACATCACTGGGACATCATTGGCATGTGAGTGACATGTTTCTATGCTAGTATGCTACCTATGACATGTGAGTGACATGTTTCTATGCTAGTATGCTACATATGACATGTGAGTGACATGTTTCTATGCTAGTATGCTACCTATGACATGTGAGTGACATGTTTCTATGCTAGTATGCTACCTATGACATGTGAGTGACATGTTTCTATGCTAGTATGCTACCTATGACATGAGTGACATGTTTCTATGCTAGTATGCTACCTATGACATGTGAGTGACATGTTTCTATGCTAGTATGCTACCTATGACATGTGAGTGACATGTTTCTATGCTAGTATGCATGTGAGTGACATGTTTCTATGCTAGTATGCGACATGTTTCTATGCTAGTATGCTACCTATGACATGTGAGTGACATGTTTCTATGCTAGTATGCTACCTATGACATGTGAGTGACATGTTTCTATGCTAGTATGCTACCTATGACATGAGTGACATGTTTCTATGCTAGTATGCTACCTATGACATGTGAGTGACATGTTTCTATGCTAGTATGCTACCTATGACATGTGAGTGACATGTTTCTATGCTAGTATGCTACCTATGACATGTGAGTGACATGTTTCTATGCTAGTATGCTACCTATGACATGTGAGTGACATGTTTCTATGCTAGTATGCTACCTATGACATGTGAGTGACATGTTTCTATGCTAGTATGCTACCTATGACATGTGAGTGACATGTTTCTATGCTAGTATGCTACCTATGACATGTGAGTGACATGTTTCTATGCTAGTATGCTACCTATGACATGAGTGACATGTTTCTATGCTAGTATGCTACCTATGACATGTGAGTGACATGTTTCTATGCTAGTATGCTACCTATGACATGTGAGTGACATGTTTCTATGCTAGTATGCTACCTATGACATGTGAGTGACATGTTTCTATGCTAGTATGCTACCTATGGCATGTGAGTGACATGTTTCTATGTTAGTATGCTACCTATGACATGTGAGTGACATGTTTCTATGCTAGTATGCTACCTATGACATGTGAGTGACATGTTTCTATGCTAGTATGCTACCTACTGGTTGATGCTTCAATATATCTCAATCAGTGGCAGGTATCCACTGATTTTTCACCTGATTAAACACAGCAGTGTATGTATGTTTGCTTTGGAGTAATGTTATATTGTGTGGTTTCGGTTTATGGTATTGTTATGCTTTTTTTTTTATTATGGTTTGTTATTGATGTACTGTGTTTGTACTCAGGCTTTATATATTTTTATTTTGAGTTAACATAGTTAGCTTGC
Organism: Albula goreensis; assembly: GCA_022829145.1. Classification (NCBI taxonomy): domain Eukaryota; kingdom Metazoa; phylum Chordata; class Actinopteri; order Albuliformes; family Albulidae; genus Albula; species Albula goreensis. Next base: position 4,399,905 of record CM040745.1, on the reverse strand, counting down.
ACTACTTGCATTATTGTTTTATTACTGTTACATATGGACTTGGTGCTTTGGGAATGTTCTTAGTCAAGTCAGGCCTTATTGCTTAAATAAATCAGGTGAATGCACTTATGTTCTCCTGCATTGTAAGTCTTTCTGGGTAGGAGCGTCTTCTAAGTGACTGTAATGTAACGTAATGTACATTCTATGGCCCTATCTGATGCAGGTGACGGATAGCAGAGCTGAAATATTTAATTGCTCCAGGGAGAGAGCCAGCCCCGGACCAGTTTTACAGCTCATCAGATGGGGTCGGTGAAGGTGAAACTCCGCCTGTGTACACAGTATCAGTGACGGAGGTCGTGAGGGGACTCAAATCCGGCCGACGACGTCAAACCAGCAAATGCAGGTAATTACACCGAACAAGCAAGTAAGTTCAGTGGATCCCAAGCCAAATCCAGTGCTGTTGAGTGGGTTTTTGAGTGCCCGGCTTGACAGAAGTTTGTCTGAGAATGTGAGAGAGGCCCTTTCACAGCAGAACCTTTTGGAACATGCAGCATAAGTTCTTTCCACCTCTGTAGCGACTGAACCCAGCACCGTAATAAGACTCACTGTAATAAGGCGTTCAGTAGCTGGTACAGCAGAACTTTTTTGGGTTCTTTCCACAGGACTGGATGTAGGTTCTTTTTAAGGTCTTTTAAGCTCTGGGCAGGACAGTAGTCACATGACCCCATCTCCCATCCAACACCCCCCCCCCCTCCCCCCCACGTATTTGGGATAACTCTTGTCTGCGAGAAATCAACCCTCAACCCTTGACCCCGTGCTAGATGTTAGAGGTGGGTCTTCCTCTAATAGAGCCAGCAGCTATGCTAATTTGTGGTTCCCAGCAGTCTCTGGGAGCAAGACCCATGTGTTTGCCCACTCCTGGGTTTGTGCCCACCCCCCACCCCCCATTCCCCTTCCTTTTGATGTTTATCTCTGCTCATTGAAATTAACAGAGATGCTGAATAACTGTCCTAAGGTAATCCTGAGGTCTCAGGTTTCCATCCAGCAGAATTTACTGTCGCAATTATCATGGCATGGGCATGTGTTAGAACTGCTGAGAGAGAACATTTTAATGACAGCCATAGTTCAGTGGTGCTCAGCCTTGCTATCTGTGACACGAACCTTAAGATACCCTGTGTTTAAATAAGAAAAAAGAGCTAAAAAAGCAGACTTTTTTTTCCTATTCCTAGCAAGAATGGCTTATGTCACCTCTCACAGCCTAATCTCCTCTGCAGTAATGATATGGAAACACAATTAATTTTACAGATAGAGCACTGTTTGTTCCCTTTGATGAGGTGAGAAGTGATAAACTTTGGTGCGCTAAGGATAATTCTTGGAAAGATAATATAATATTAATTAGACTTGTCTGAGAGAAGGAGGGTGGGGGTTGGGGTATAAATGGAGATTAAAAAGTTGACTTTAATAGTTAGGACGAGTTAGCACACATCTGTGCTGTCTCTCTAAGAGTAGTAATGCTCTGTAAAAAAAAAAACAAAAAAAAACAGTGAAACATTATTCATGGGAAAATAATATTTGATTCTCCTTCTCTTTATTCTCAGTTTGCAATCACTGCACACACTATTCGGCTCACTGTACACTGTTGCCGATGTCTGAGAACAGGTGGGGAACTCCATTCCTTTAGGGCCAGTGTGTGCATAGGTTCGTGATTCCACCAGTTACCATGGCTCATGTGATCACCTGTAGATACCAATACTGTGTAACTTGTTCACAAGACTACAGAGAAATGCTATAGCGTCTAAAGCTGTCATTTGAGTGTGTATATAGAAATGTAATTAAAACATTAGGTAGCATAAGTGGTTAGTCTGATTAAATAACCAAAAACAGAAGCCGGCATGGAATCCAGAAATGCACACAGCCATCATATTTTAACCCCAGAACTAGAAGCTCCTGTCCCCAAATGCAGACCACAAAGGCCCAAAGCAGAGCTGGCTCTGGTCAGAGAGATGGTGTGTCACCACTGGTAACAGAGACAGGTATATAAAACCACTAGCATGCTGTTGGGAGCCATTAAATACGGGGATTGGCTCACCATGGTCATTACATTCCATGGTACGGTAGTTCCCTCGTGTCCCGGTCGAAATACCAACCTGGCTCTTTTAACTCAATTCTCCTTTAGTTTAATTCTATTAAAAATCCATCTCTCTCCACTTCACGTTGCTATGTGGCATGTTCCAGTGCAAAATGGCTTCCATTCATCACCAAGCAGAGTTACACATTGATGACTTGCGGTAATTGGCATAGTCACCTGGGAGCTCTGTATTTTCCATCACAGCTTTGACAGACATCCAGAGTGTATTTTAGGCTCACTACCTGTAATGGTCTTTTATTCAAGTGCTACCATTTGGGTTAGCTCTCAGTCAAAATATCTCAGATTGCAAAATTATGATCTCTGAGCATTAAAATTGCCCCCACACTCTTCACAAACCTGAGATACACATTCAGTGACATTTAGTGTTGAGCTTTATTTTTTATTAGTAGGAAAATTTTCTCAGTCAGTTTACATTGCAACCACATTTTGGCATTTAGAAACTGGTCTCATCCTGAGTGACTACCTAAATTGCATTGACTAGTTTTTGGGAACAAGCTAAGATGATACTTAGCGAATAGCATCACAGCCAATAGCGGTCATTTGCGCAAATCATGTTTTCCATTTAGTCAAACAGCTTAGAGACAGCACAACAACATAATGATTACCTACAACACTGTAAGACATGACAACATTAGATAAGAGAAATAACTTGAGAAACTCACCAATCTTAAGGGGTTTATGTCAATGTATAAGACCACTGGTGTTATTTATATACTATGTAATTAATTCACATAATGAAGTTTCAGTGTTTTATCAACAGCATGGCACTGAGTCACTGTGCTGGGGTTTCCATCTAAGGAATTCCAGTGAAATTAATTGACTGAAATAAAGCCCTTCACATAAAACTCAAATTAACAGTTGCCAAGCAACATTGATCCTGACCTTTTTTTTTTATTTTAATTTAGACTCCACTACAGTTAATCAAATGTTTCATTGTAGCTTTAGGAAAAATTAATATGAACATATTCATCAGACTCTGATGTTGTCCCTATCAGCACAACCATGATTTCACAAATTTATTAATTTAAATAATTATTATTTTCTCATTCTTCTTAGCTTATTGGTGTGCTGCTTTCTCTATCACATAAATGACTCCATCTTGACACCTTGTAAAGCGAAAAGGTCACAGTTTCCAGCAGCGAATGCAGGGACTCATGTCTAATCCGTGCGTTGTAAATTGTGCCTCAGTCATTTTTAATGATTACAAATGGAGCACCTGAAGATTTTCAGAGACCAGCACTACATATGACCATTATGGCTGTGTTCGTGCTGGGGAATCAGTGTAGTATCAAGTGCATGTAAATGGTCTGGTAATTTGGTCAATGACTCCACTTGGGCATCCAGGCTAAAGTGTGAGGTTTGGAAAGGGACAGAAATGTAAATGCACACCAAAGTGGCCAGATTATCGGGGGATTGGGACATGTCTCACAGATAGTTTGTGTTTTTTTTTTTTTTTTTCATTTCTACTCCATGCTGGAAAGAGTATCACTACAGGATGCAGTAGCAACGGCATGTGTCACACACTGACACAGCATCAGATACCCTTCAAATACATGATGCAATGTCTAGCGGTTGCCAGATACAAAGTGCTGGTGCTTTGTATCAAGAAAGAAATAGCTTGGGAAAAAAAATAAATTAAATAAATAAAATGTCTGACTGGAAGATTTATCATAACTCACCATTTGTTCCTTTAAGTGGGTTGAAGAGGTCCAGCGGAAGTGAACCTAGTCCATACTGAAATATGAAATGCCTCTGTTATTTCAGAACCACAAATGATGTGGTCATTCAGAATGCACACTGTAAAGGTCAGTGGGTCTCGTTTGTTTGTTGGTTTGGGTGCATGAGCTGTACCGAGGGCAGAGAGAGAGACAGAGAGAGAGAGAGAAAGAGGGAGAGAGAGAGAGGGAGGGAGAACTGAGCTGAAGTTGAACTGGCGATTCATCTGAACCATTAATGCACTAATAGACCTCAACTGTATTGCTGTGAGAGAATAAATCACCATGTAAGTAGGTGTTACCTTTATTTATATTTTAAATATCACAGTCAGTTTGGCAGTTACTGAAGCAGCATTAATACATAGTAGTGTGAGCCTCTTTGAATATGTGGGAGGTGTACACAGCAGACATTGATGGAGATATAATAACCTTTTCAGCCAAATGTTTTCATCGCCAGTCTGTCCTCACCAATCCACATTGGCAAGTCATTTCCAAAATCAGTAAAACAGCCAGCACACAATGTGCCTTTAAAATTAGGTAGCACCATCATTTGCACTAAAGTCTTCAAATACGTTTGACATTTGGTATTCAAATTGGAATAAACCACTTGCAGAATTCTATACTTTCTCCAATTTGTAGGAATTTCCCTTGAGTCCCTCTACTAATTAGATCATTTTTACCTTCAATCCTTGGATCCACAATCTTTAGAAATTTTGACTGAACACATTCAAATGGTATTGCAACCATAAAGTAGTGATGTCATAAAGTCTCATTTCTCATGTTCAGAACATATAAATCCAAAATGGACGTGATCTGCCGGGTTTCACCCCACTTATAATTTTTTTTTTTTTTTTCAGATCTCTATATTACTGAACTATAAAGCGTGAGTTTGCTTTATTACATGCTTTTTTTGAAATATAAATGTGGTAAGCCTTCAAAAACGAGTCAGTGTAGCTTCCTCAAAAAAAGTCAAGGAGTTTATTAGGCTTGACCTCCTCTTGCAATGCCCATAAAGGTAATCACTTAAAGTAATGCTATTTTCAACAGACAATGATTTTTTTTTTTTTTCTGTGGTAGATTACAGGGCTGTGCATGTGACTCACATTAACATTGACAGTTCTGCAATCTGTGGGGTGTTACAGCCTCTCCTCTCCTATATTGGTATCACACTATTATGTTCCCAAACGTTTACTGCTTTTTCACTTTTAAGAGATAGATTAAGATAGCTGAGTACTGAGGTCTGTACACAGTTCCCTGAGCTCCCAGGCTACCCATGGATATATATGTGCATTTTTATTTAGAAAATAAATCAGTTGGTCCTGTCAAATAAAGTGATACAACACAAATGACACACATATATTCACTGGTATGCTGTATTACAACGCATATGCAATATTCTCGTTTTACTTTATACATGATGTTTATTTCTTGTTTGCAATTAAGGGCAGTGATCCTCAAACCATTAAAAAAAGCCATTGGGTTGCCTGGTTTAACCTTGCAATCCGCAAACAAATTTGGACCCAGGAAACCAAGAGATGTGAGTTAACTGTGCAATCAAGCAACTTTTAATTAGACTGCGAGATGCTGAGTAGCGATGGGAAGCAGCAGAGCATGGTGCTCTGCAGGGCCGGGGCTGCTGTCCACTGATTTAGGGCACCAGCAAAGACGGACATAGCAGGAAAGTGACACGGATCAAATTGGCAACCTGCGAAACTGAGCACACTAATCAGCCCGGATTGGTCAGAGTCATGCTGTTTTCATCTGCTTACTGGCCTTCAGTGGCAGAATAACATCATTCTTTTTTTTTTTTACTTTTAGCTAGTCAGTGAATCTGCCAGTGCATAGCTGGGTAGCTGTGGGGAACAAACATTTGTAGCGCGCCCTGTTCCAGTTTTACTCAAGAAGTGTTCTGAGCATGGTGTAAGACAAAGAGATTCCGGAGCTGAATAGATTTTCTCTCGGGGTGAGGTTTTTTTGATAGCAGTAAGGCCTCCTTGAACTCAGATGAAAGCTCATTCTAATAGTGAAGTACACTCAAGGATAGAATCTGTGATCTACCACTTTGATATCAATAACATGCTGAAATTATAATTAGCTTTACTAATCCCTGTTTATCCATTTCTTCCAGGTCTTGACAAGATTTAAAGGAACATTCCAGTTTGTGACTACTATACATTCTAAATAACTAAATAAACGCATACATGCATAAATACATGAGATCAAATTATTCCCCTTCTTGAAAATTGTGACCTCATCTTCATAATGTTAATGATTGTGAAAATTGTGGAATAGAAATCATGTTTTACTGTATTTGTTTTATTTTAGTACATAAAAACACATCATTAGTGCTAACAAACTGTATATTAAATAGTGTAAGCGTACCTTTGCAAATCAGCTGTACATTTATATCCATGCAAATGTTGCATACTTTCACATTTTAAATAAATAGCCACGTCTCTGATATCATGTCAAAATGTCAAATGGTTTTCTGTAAAAACCCCTGCATATCTTAATACATGCGAGTTGTCCTGTACCTAAACATGACACAGACCCAACACCAAAGACTTTTAGTTACCATTTTCTTTTTATTATAGTGCAACATTTGCACAAATAGTAGTGCTATATACCACATTGAATTAATTTACCTTTACTTTCTTCACTGGTCCAGGGCTGGTCCCTTTGCAGTGGTAGACTCCATTAGCTGGCGTATATAGTGTGGAGTCGTTCCATTCACTGAACATTAAGCTATAACCACGATTTGAACTTGATTTCAGCTATAATGGGCAGCTGTTGTGAGTAATGAAATGATTTGAGAAAGGGTGTGACGTGATTGCTGAGGTAGCTTGAAGACAAGTTGTGCAGCAGCATTCTGAATTAGGTGCAGGGGTCGGGTCAGGTTGTATTGCAATATGGATATAGGGCCAAGAGTGGAACCTTGAGGGACACCTGCACAATGGCACAGACAGCCAACCATTCCAGAGGCCAGTTTTAATAAATAACAAAAAATGCAGTTCATTGTTTTGTATTTATCTTCAAGTTGACACCAAGAGCATTTCTTAATTTGTGCATGAGATTAAAAACTATATCATATGCTCATATAAAATGTATGTCAACACAACTCATGTTTGATCTGTAACTCACATGTATTCTCAAAGGTGTACACATAAGAATGACCTTCATGACTCCGCCCTGGAACTACCCTAAAATCACTTTATATAGTGGCTTATTTAAATCTATTTTCATTTGGTATTAAACTGAAGTTTGTGTGGTTAATTTGTCTGTGATACCGAATGATTCGGTGGTTTTACCTGCTATAAGAACTCGGTCTATTTCTGTGTGATGCCATGCGTAACTTCACATCCTTGGTCTGGCTTTCATTCTCCCATTACCTTTGTCTTTCTCTGCCTCTGTTTCTCTTAGTTTTGGCTGTCACAGGTTATGAAGACATGGTCACACCAGGACACGAGGCACCTTTGAACATCTCATGGTCCCTTTCTCTTTAATGCTGCTTTGATTTATCTCTCTTTGAGGTCCTCATACATAAATGTATCATAAGGAAACTTAAGTAGAAAAACCTTGTTAGAATTGAAATTTCATAGATTGAAATATACCCTCAGCTTCCTCAGTGTGACAAAAATAAATTAATAATGACACTTATGTTATTATATTTAACCTTTTCTTTACAAAGTCAACAATTCCTGACTATATGATTTTTCACTCCTCTTAAAATATGCCGTTAAAATAAAATAGGATACAATAATGTATCCAAAGCCAGCTGGAAAAATCGACAGAGAATCCCATACGTTAACACACCCGAAAGTTCTCAAGTGAATAAATCATTGTGTTGAACAGCCAGAGAACACACAGGTGGAAGGGAACACAAGAATGCGAACGTAAGCTACGTTTGTCTTTCATACGAGTCCTACTTGCTGAATCAGGGTGGAAGGGCAGCACTGTGACATGCTGTGCAAAGAAACAGGCTGTCAGCTATAAGGGCTGCAGGTTCAATTCCCTGTGGCACTATGCCACCGTACCCTTGAGCAAAGAACGGCTCTAATGCCTGGAGCTGCGAGGAAAGTGGAGGCGCTCACCGTCTCCCCTCGCCCACAGACCTGACTCAGACACGCCCTCGAGGCTAGGGGAGAGAAACGTCAACAAAGGGTGCCCAGAGTCAAACAATACCAGCCAACTCGCATCACAGAACAGCAAATATATGAATTAACAAAAACAGCAGAAAGGCTTAAGTAAATGTTATGGAGTTTTTGAGAGTTTTTTCTTTTCTTTTTTTTGTTTCTTTTATTCCATATATTAATTCAAGAATCAAATAGTTGATTCATGTTATCAGTATGCAGTATTTTTTTCCCTAAATAATTGTATCACAAACATATAATTATCTATGGGCACTGCAGGGGGTATTGTCACCAACTGTAAGAAAGCTGGCAACTGGTCACCTGTGGGCCCCCAGTTATGTCTTAATGATTATGCAACCCAAGGGACCATGGCAACTCTGTACCAACACCCTGCATATTAAGGTGGGTACAAATCAATCAATCAATCAATCAATCAATCAATCAATCAATCAATCAATCAATCAATCAATCAGTCAATAAAGTCTTTGAAATGTACATGGGCTGGATTTGGTCTTAACCCTGATGGGTAAAATAACATTTTATTTTCACTGAAACTGTTATGTGGAATATACAAGAACATTAAAATACATAATTATGAGAACAGCCATTCAGCCCATAAAGGATTGTCTAGTCAAGTGCAGGTGCCATCAATAGTGTCAATAAATTGGCATTTATTATTTTCACCTTCAACAGTAGGAACCAAATCAGAATCAAGAAATCAGCTGATGTGAATAAACCATATAACTGATAATTTATCAGTTGCATATTTGATGGCAACAAATACCATTGAACCCTGTCAGTCTCCAGCACAAAGTATCTTTAACTGACTCCAAGGGTCTCTGTTTCTACTACAAGATCTGGCAAGCACTCAGAACCCTGACAGCAACTGTTTCTATTGTGCTCTACATGTATATGTAGGTTTAGAATATTGACATCACTCTTTCATTTAAATTTCATTTCATTTCATATTGTTTGCAGTGGAGCATGCAGAATCTCACAATTTATTCTTGTCAACTGAGTAGAACAAACACAGCAAAAGCAGATGGAGATTCTCTGACAGCCTGATATCTTTGAAATGCATGTTTCCTAAGGTTGATCACGTTGTTGATTGTGTAATCGCAAACCTTGGGAAGCTCAAAAATCATCTTCACCAAACTATAAATAACTTTTAGAGCATGTAACAAATGTCTTTTTGCATTAGTGACGCAGACATTTCTGCCCACTGAAGCTGGCTGCATGCTCTTATGCATGAATCAAAAGCTTGTATAAAAGTGAACCAAACTAAGGAGGGGATTTTCTACACACACAAAACACAGAAACAGCAAAAAATAATTTATTTTATTCATTTGTGCTACCTGGTTTGCTTATTTCCAGTATGAATATAATTGTGTGTGTGTAATTAAAATGAAAATAAAGGGTATCGTAGTGATGTGATGGTGTGTGTTAGTGTGTGTGTGTGTCTATATATATATATATATATATATATATATATATATATATATAATTAGGAGTGGGTCAGAGAGTTTTGGATTTCCTCTATGCTCTCTAACAGTCAGCTGGGTTGTGACCTGTCCAAATCTTCACTGGAGGGTTCTCATGAGAGAGAAGAGAGAGAGAGAGAGAGAAGATGCAACCTGGTCCTGGAGTCGTCATGACATGGAGAAGAGGTTTCTCTCTCCAGAGTGTATTTTGCTCTCAGTTGCACTGTCGCCTGTAATCACGAAATGAGAGACAGCTGCACATTGATGAAAGTCCTTTCAGCTGTCTCCCCTGTTCAGCACTGGACAGCTCCCATGCTGATAGCTGGAGTGGGCGAGAAGTTTGTACTGCTCTCTTACCAGGAGCTGTCCAGTGCTGAAAGAGCTGCATTTTATCCACACATGCACAAACAGTGACACTCTTGGAGAGGAATTTCCCGTCAACTGCATGTCTTATAAGACCAAGGCTCAAAATATTGTTACACAGCATTGTTTTTAAATGACAAAAATAAAATTGCTGAAAGAAAGGCCAAACTTGCTCATGGTTAGGTTTTTTTTATTTTTTTATTATTTTTTTTTTTATCAGCAAAGCCACTTGAGAGTCTCTTGCTGATTTTTTTGTGACAAACTGTCAGAAATTCATCTTTATCACCACAGTCCTGTAAATGTCATTTTCTGTAATTGTGTAGCCACGTACACAAGCATGGTAGTTTGTTGCTGTTACATAAAGGGCGAGGGAAATGGGTGAAGCTGGATGAAAAATAAATCATGCTCCGTACATAAGGCTTGTATATCACTCTGGATAATGGTATACATGAAAGCACATCAAATCCAAGAATTGTTAGTCATTCAAAGAAAAACAGGCTCAATTATTTACATTTTCTCAGTCTCTGATGTACAATTCACACAAAATGCAGGTGTTTCACTGTTCTCACAACAATCATGGATTGTCTAACAATACCCTGAGAAACTAGTCATAAACACTGTATTTTTCAAAGATGCAGGGAAAAAAAATGACCAGAAAGCAACTGCAAACCACAGAAAATCAGACTGTGGAGACACTGCATGTTGGAATTGTTCAACCCCTCTCATTTAGAATTTAAGGTACTGGATATATGATTCTATATATGAAAAAACACATTGAATTTGACATCCACAACCAGCTGAGCACACTCAGATCGGGGGGTGGGGGCAGAAGCCTCCAGGTTTGACAATATGTGGAAGTGCAAATGTGAATGGAAAAAAAAAAATGTTTAGGGTGATGAGCTAGGTAAGATTATGCCAAAGTAGGCCAGTAGTTAAGTGATGTTAGGAGAAAAAAAAAACAGTTTCAAATACCTTTTTAAATATCACTCACCAAAAGGCTGATGAAAAGCTAGTTCATGTATAGCTCAATAAGAATTTGGGGGTGCGGGGACCGTACTTTGGCCACAGTGTAAAAGGGAACGCTGCTAATTGCCTAGCCACTGCTTTAATGCTTCTATATAAAGCTTCTCAAAAGGGTTTTAGTTTACAGGCAGAACATTCGGTTCCAGGAATATTCACAACATTCCTTATTTAAAATGGTTCTTTGTATTTTATAAACAGTATTTTACAAATGCAGTGCATTTTAATTTTTTTTTTTTTTTTTTTTTTTGTAGGTTTTGCGCTTGCAGTTTGTACACTCATTAAAATGAATTGGCAAATCTTCAAGTTGATGATCCTGGTTCTTCACTTAAGTTGATTTCTGAATGGTTTATTGGGACATTTCCAGGGTTAAGGAGCCTTCCACCCTCCCACCCCCACCATCCCCACCTCACACCCCCATCCCCCCACCCCACCCCACACCCCCAACAGAGAGGTATGCACTAATTGGGTGTATTCCTTCATTAAGCAAATTGAAATTTCCAATTCATGCCCATTAAGGCAAATGGTTTTCGAAAATAAATAAATACGATTAATTAACACATATATTGATGGGTTCTAATTTTCTTTACATAATTACATAACATTCCCTGCTACCGAAGTTCCATACACATTATTTTAACTCAGAACTTAAACAAAGGATTTAATTATATCATCGCTAAGGGATAATTATCTAGGAAAATGGATTTTCCGCTGAAGATATCTCTGCATATTTTCTCTTGCAAAGCTTTCACAGACATTTTGCAATTGTAATGTGAAACGCAATAGGAATTTTGCAAGATGGATGAGTATCGATAAACTTGATATATATCATACTAATACAATATCTTTGTTCTGCTTTGATAGCAACCCATTTTAATTTTAGTGCATTTGCACCAAAATAGTTTAACTTCAAAATAAAGTGTGGAGGAAAAAAAATGTAAACAGTTCGCATATATTGTTCTGCAAAACAAACAGTGCTGTAAAATGTGGGAAATGAATGCCTTGGGGTTTTAATTTTCTCAGGGTGTAGAACTGAATCTAAAGTGAATCCAAAAGCCATGAAATGAATTATTACAAATGAATGATTTCTAATTCCCAAAGATGCTCTCCTAACTGCAGGTTCTACAGAGCTTAATTGAAATTTTATAATGGGGGAGTGGAGCAATGGGATTTAATTTGGCTTATCAGGACTGATGTAGTCTGGAAATAAACATTATTGTTATGTCCATTTTTAACATAAAACACTGAACAAAGTGGTCATACCTTACCATTTGTTTGTTTCTGAGGATAATATTGAAAATGACTCCTTTTTTTGCAGGTCTTGGAGACTTCCTGTTCCTGTCAGTAACATGCTTTCACCATATGCACTGATGGTGGGGATCATTAACTAGCTAATATATCAGTAATAGATCAATTCATTCAAAACTGATGCATGATATTCAGCGCCTTGTTTCTGAAACCAGTTTACAAAAAATACCAAAGTTTAATGTTTTTGTTATTTAAATCATTATGATTTACCAATAAGGAACATCGGGGATTCATTTAAGCCACTGCTAGGATATAAGGTAGTTTATAATCATCTTATATAGATTATTATGTGTATGAATACTATGTGTGTAGTGTATATAATAAAAATAACAATCAAATAAATGCTTGCTTTACCAACAAAAACATTCACTATACCACAGCATCAGTGAAAAAATTAGATTCTGAACTGCTGCAAAAGAAAAGACTGCCACTAACCAAGAAGTCAAAGAAGTGACAATTCACTTCATCGATACAACAGAGAAAAATACAAAGCAAAATCCATAATGTATGGTGTGCCTGCTGTTACAGAAGATGAAGAAAAGAATATGTGTTCCATATAAAATGGCCTTTCTAAAGCATTTGGACCAGATGTAAGTAGAAACCCATCATTCCCCCATATAAAACTATATATTATACTGTTAAAGTACCAGCCAGCTCAAGATTGAGACATCCAATCAGGGCATCCCTCGCAGTTTAAATACTTAATTTTATTTCAACTCAAAAACATAATCCTTCTGACCAATCTCAATGAGATGTGTGTGTACATATCTGTTTTGTTAGTTCCTAGATGGGTTAATTTTGTTCTTAAGATTTCACACACACACACACACACACACACACACACACACACACACACACACACGCACATATGCAAAGAGTAATTTAAGAAATTCCTGTGGTGGTCATCACAGGAGAAAGGCAGTAAGACGGAGACTTCAGGACTCCAGAAAAGACAGTCTGTGAGACATGAATCCTGACAGCTTAGCAGAGCAGAGCTGACAAAAACAAACAGAGCACCACTGTAGCCGGTCCTCACAAATCAAGAGAAAACCCACTCTCCTGAAGCCAAACCTGGGTAATTTGCTCCCGATGTCTGCCCTCTGGACTCCAGCTTTCCTCCATTCATGAAGAGGAATAAGGAGGACCCTCCACCAAAAGGGCCTGTAAGTGTATCCCTTAACCTTTGACTCTGCAGGTCAGGGAAAAAAGAAACACAAAGAGCAAGAAAATGGGAGGACACACATACACAGTAAAATGCTAAATACTCATATAACTATAAGTGTTTATATGAGACCAACAGATTGTTAGTTAAATTAACATGGGTGTGTTTTAATATGCCCCGCAGACAGTGACATATCAAGGAGGTAAAGAACATTCTATTGGTTAACATGTATGTTTGCCTGTCTACTCTTAAACAATATGACATTGAAAATAAAAATTTATGTGGTGAACTATAGATCAGTAGCAGCTTCAAAGTATAACATGTAGTAGCAATATTAATAGCATTAATAAATCTTGTCATTTTTGTTAATTTCAGGACATTTGCAAACTTTTTTTTTTTAATTGCTAACAGGTGGTAATTACAGATAGGCTGTTGTAACTCCTTTAAAATGTATTCCCAGCTGTGCTATTTACAGAGTTGTCATCAGTGCACATGCACACTGTGATATACTTAGTCTGTCCCGCACCACCACTCCAGTAAACAACTGAGCCCAAATGACAACCAACTCTGCCTCCATCCCTGAGAAGACTTCCCAATCAAAGGCACTGAGAGCTGTGTGCCATGCCATTCTAACTGACTCTTCACTGACAACTGGAATTGATAGATTGGTGCTGCAATCTCGATGGGTGTTCTTCGCTTTCAGGGATGTGTCTTTTTAGGGCTCCTCTGAAAGACAAATCCCTTCACAAACAAAGCAATCATGGCTAGAGCACTCTTCCCAAAAAAAAAATCCAAGGTGAAAACTTATTCTGCTCTTCAGGAGTGAGATAGACAGAGCTTTGGAGCAGTGAGAGGGGAGCTGTACCTCAGGGACCGGCCCGTTCACAGCCAGAGGGAGAGCAGAAAGCACCAGGCCCAGACTGCTGACTCACTGTCCTCCTATCTCCAGCCTGGCTGAGACGAGGCCGTCAGCCTGCATAGAATCAGGTTCTCAGACCCACCCCAAGGCTTGTTGCAGAGAGAGGGAGATGTTACTCCAGACCCCTCGGCTTGTAAAGCACACACAGCTACCTACCGACATGAGGAGCATGTGCCAAAACCACCCCAAGCACCATCCATAGAGGCGGAAACCAGCAGGCCGCCAACAGCCAGCAAAATCAAAACACAAAACAAACTGTTGTAGAGATTTGTAGAGACATTGTAATCCTTGTGGACTCAACTGTTATTTATTTTTTATTTATTTTTTATTTTATTTTTTTGAAAGAGGAGGAGTTCCTCCCGAGTCATAAAGTTGTGAAACTTTGTTGCCCAAAAGTTGACAGTGTGCTTGAATCATTCACTGAGAAATACGTGGGTGAGTCGAGCCACATCACCACATACACAGCTACTGTGGTCCTGAGGGGAGAGGCAGGCTGACAGCCACTCACGCATTCTCCATCTCAAAGATCACCATCTGTACCATCCTGTCCAGCAGAGATTTCCAACCTCAGACGACTCAGGCGATCAGCGCAGCCTCTCCATGTAGATGGGTCCTAACATGTAACTACATAACAGCTGCGTGGGCATATTGGGAGGATGCTGTAGGATCTGGCCTTTGTGGGGACCACAGGCAGCCCCCTCAGGATCAGAAGAGGATCTCCCACACCTCCTCCAGCCAGTCTTTACTCCTATCGACCCCAATCCCCCCCCCCAGCACAGCAGACCTCTCCCCCGACCCAGATCCCAGCCCACAGGGCATGCCAACACCTCACTCAGACCCTGCAGTCCCCAAGCCCAGCCCAGCACCAGAGGGATTGCAGGAGGACCATAAAGACAAGCCACCTCCGGCGGTATGGACATGGGGAAGACCAAGCACCAGCTCAGCCTCATGGGTACAAGACTGATGGGAAGAGCACAGGGTACAGTGAGTGCACAAAGGCAGTTATGCACAGTGCATACCTGAAGAGAAATGCTATCGGTTTCTTTACTGGCGAAAAAAAAATTATAAAAAATGAAAATAAACTGGTTAATTTAATTGTATATTTAAGATCGTGTATGAGAATTCTAAAGTAATTGCATTGCACACCCAAAAGATAGCCACTATCCTTACCTGTTACCTGTTAAAATGGGTAGATTCCATTTTAAAACAGCTAATTTGTTCTATATTTGTTCTAAGTCGTGAATATATCTGTTTTGCAATGTAGAAAATTCAGGGCAGTTAACTCAGCCATATTTGGATATAAAAGCAAGCCCTTGCGCGTCAGAAAGAAAACCAAAAATATCGACATCATTATCTTCATCCTCCAGGTGGTTTGGCGTGAATAAGGTTCCATAACACAAAGAAATTATGATATCATCCACCAAATGCTCCACGATTAAACATGGAAGAGATTTGGGAGGAATCATATCGCGGTGCTGAGCTTATGAAATTCATAAGAATTAAAAATAACGTGCCTTAAAATGACATATGTGCCTTAAAATCAAGAAATAGAAAATAAATACAACATAATGCACATCCCTTTGGCTATCCGGCAGTCCACCCCCCACAGTGAAACTCCATACCGTCATGAGGACGTGTCCTTCCTTACTCTTCAGGGTGAGCTCTGCAGGTTATCGGCCCAGATGAACATACAAATGTGTGTGACTTGAAGGCCCAAACAGGCTCCCTTTCTACACAAAGACAGCTAACATTGAAGTTAATAACTATGAGAGAATGTTCCAACTTCCCTAGAGACACAACAGACCCACCAATGAATAAGAATGGGCAGGACTTCCTATAGCTCTGTTGAGAACGTTACGTTACAAGGGGACTCTCTGGGAAGAAACACCTATTGTTCTTCTCTTGGCAGTGGTACAGTTGATTACATGATCTCAGATCTAGACCCTCTCTCTTTCAGACCATTCGCTGTGAAAACACAAGCATCTCTGCCCAATCACAGCTGAATTGATGTATTTCTCAAAAATAGACATATACATACAGAACAGAGCCGAGTACTAAACCTTACACCAACCCCATGAAAAAAAAACAGAGAAGGTAAAACCAAGAAAAAAACATTCTTGCAGTACTCTCACTCAATGTATGGAAAGATAGAGTTAGGGAAAATGAGTGAGGAGTGAACGATTAAGTGAGAGAGAGAGAGAGAGAGAGAGAGAGAGAGAGGTGGGAAAATAACTAATTTAACTCTTCAACCTACTGGAGTAAGGTATTGATCCATTAACACTTTTGCACCTAACACTTAGCACCTTCCACCCTTGTACCATTGTGCAACACACTTGGGAGGGGCAGCTGAGAGGGCTGGTGTGTGTGTGTGTGTGTGTGTGTGTGTGTGTGTGTGTGTGTGTGTGTGTGTGTGTGTGTGTGTGTGTGTGTGTGTGTGTGTGTGTGTGTGAGTGAGTGTGTCGGATGAATAAAACAATAATAGCGCTCAGCCTCCATTGTTTAAAGCGAATGAGAGACTGATACATTCTAATCAAAGAACATGTGAAAAGGGGAATTTCATGTCACTCAAGGAAAGCATCCACGAAAAGACCACCGTTCACCCACCGCCGTTGTTAAACTAATTCACAAAGTAATTTCCTGAACATGAAAGAACATCGGTGACAAATGACAAACAAAATCATCGAACGGAGATACGGGGGAGTCATGGAGTGTGGTGTTCAGCAGTAAGAGTTTAATTAAACTTCAAAGGCAGGCAAAAGAACGCAAAAAAAAAAAAAGATGCTGTGAGACCTGCGTGAGAATGCCACAGAGGAACGAGACATGGGAGTATCGCAGGCCGTCTGTAACTGGCGCTCAGAAGCTTCCTTCCTCAAAATGCCAAAGGATAATTACTGTGTGAATTATCGTGCAACGTTCCATTTACTTTTATTTAACTCCAGCTGAACATGAACAAGGGTTTCCACTGATTTGTAAATAAACAAATAAATAAACACTTCTAATTGGTTCATTCGCTAAATGTCGCCCTTACAAGCACGCACAAAACCTCATAGGGTTTCTCATGTAGCCACAGTGAAGTCTCTCACTGTGGCTACATGCTATTGCCCTATCCGGTCATTCATTTAGAAGAGGCACTCATTATGTAATTGTAGGCCGGGCCTTATAGAGTGGCATAGTTGGAA
>CM040745.1:4300000-4377500 GCA_022829145.1 Albula goreensis | reverse complement strand
CTATCCACAATATGATAACTTTATTTAAAGCATACAGCACAAAGAGCTTCACAGCAACAATTAA
The DNA here is from genome assembly GCA_022829145.1 of Albula goreensis. Lineage (NCBI taxonomy): Eukaryota > Metazoa > Chordata > Actinopteri > Albuliformes > Albulidae > Albula > Albula goreensis. The sequence goes on along the minus strand of CM040745.1, from coordinate 4,377,436 downwards.
ACAAAATAAAAGTTGAAGAGAAGAGACACATTTGAATGCATACATAATAAAAAAGGAAGCCAAGATAAAATACCATATAATAAAATGATTCAATAAGAACACATAAAAAAAATGCTGCCATAAACAGTAAAAGGCAAGTCTACAGTAATGGATGTTAAAATGCCATGTAAAATCAAGTACTTACTTAATGTTGGGTCTAAGGGCCACAGTGTGGTCACTATTTCAATGTAAACTAGACTCGGTGTTATAAATGTTCGATGGGGTCTGGTCTTTTCTACAAAGGGATTGACAGGGTCAGTGTCACACATTTAATTAAATTTGGCCTAAACATTGTGCAGCATCTTCAATATTTCTTCATTTTAGATATCATAACTTTCTTTGTTTTAAATGTCCAAAAAATTCTAAAATAATCCTTCTCATAATTTCCAGGTTTACATGAAAAAGGTTTTGAAGAAAAATGTTCAATGTGGTCTAAGACTTTTGGACCCCACTGTAGGTCTGATGTTTTTTTTTTCTTTAGACTGTAGAGATCTAAGTATTTGTCTATAAGGTGAGTGACTTGGCTTTAATTTGTATAGGCACTATCTTTCTGATAAGTGACATTAATTAAAATACATGAATGATTCATGAACACATCTGACAGAAACCATCTAGCCCAGCGTTATCAAGCTCCTCAAAGTCTTTTTGCTTTTTTTTTTTTTTTTTTTGGTGCACCATTTCCGAAAGGCCTGATGGAACGTAGGACTGCCGCATGACAATGACAGCAATTAATGAAGACTGTTCCTTCCTGCGACAGAACAGAGGAGCAGAGCATCAAAGCATCTTATTGAATGCATTGCAATGATCAAGAATTTTAAAAAAATGGACTCTTTTGGAACGCCGATTGTGGAAGATGTAAGAGCTGGTGTGTGTGTGTGTTATAGCATGGGACAGACGCTGCCGTAGGTGCTCGGAATGCTGGAACTTCATGCTGAAACATCCAGTATCTGCCATTGGTAGAGCTAAGTTTTAATTATTTATTTTTATTTATTTATTTTTTTCTCAATGAGGTAAGTATGAATAAATGATATGTATAATGTGATGTTTGCCCCATTGAAGCATAGTTGTGCATGTTTGATTACATAATACTCTAATTAACCATGGCAAATTACTTATAAAATATGGCTTACCTTAAACAAAAAAAAAAGGAATCAAAACCATTAATTAAACAAAATGAGATGGAAGATTCCTAGATTCCTATGTCCATTAAGCAGCTGTAGAGTGTCTGTTGCCTGGTTACATCTGATTGATGTCTGTTTTTTTTTTCCTTCCAGCTTGTCCTTTTATGAGACAGTAATTGTCAAAAGAGCTGAATGGGAATCTGACCTCTATTTTGATCAATACTAAAGATCAAATAATCAACTGTGTTATTACACATAAACAGACAAGATAAGCTCACATAAATATCTGTCAAAATGCATCAGGCCCTGGAGTAGCCTGGTGGGATATCATCGGCTTTTGTTTAATGCGTGAGTGGGGTTTAATGATTTCATGACCAGATAATGTTATTCAATATCAGAAATATCAGATTATTTTCATTGGATTGCACTGCTCCTTGGCAAATATAAATGTTCCTCTACATATCTGTGCTCTGAGCTCGTGATTATTTAAATACATTTAAATCCAGTGCCACAATTTGGAGTTGTGCATACAATTAATAAAAGTAGGAAAACAGGGTTTGTTTTCCTCATCTGTAGATTCATGACTCAGTCAACACAAGCCCCGCGCCCTGTTCTCAGCATCACGAGCCCCACCCCATACCTTTGATGATGACATGTCTTCACATGCCTTCTCAATGACTGCACAGCACCGTAAAACAGTACTGTAAAGCATTGTAATATTGTGGAGCTGGATGTCATTTACTGCTGAACCAAAACTCATGTAACTGAGAAGCAGAGAGGACAGGATTGAAATTAGATTGAGGTTTCTGTTGAGCATTTAGCAGCACCTATCCCAGGTTCAGCAGTGCCCTGGTGTATTTGTTTATTTATTCATTTATTTTTTACTTCAGCTGTAATTCCACCTCAAGTTCAGGACCCAGAAACCAGTTGAGGTGAGTTATATGTATAGAAGCATAATGGTAATGGTATAAATGTTACACAAGTGTTTAGGTGGTGAGCAACAACACAATCCAGCATTCTCTCCAGTCCTGTGGAGCATGAATAAGAACACTGGTCCATAGAATGAGTCCTTACTGTAAACAGTGATCCCAGCATGCACTTTAACATGGACCAGCTTCACATCCTCTTGTTTACGAGGCCAGTTTTTCCTGCTGGCTTTGGAGCTGTCCAATGCTCATGTGATCTGGGCTGTCTATGGGATCCTGGTTCCTCATTGGTTCCTTAACAAAAGCGACCCTTACGGGCTTATAGCTGGGCTGAGCGTGAACCAGCACACACGCCAGTGTCGGAAAGGTGTGTCTCTTTAAGCTCCCAAACTCAAGAAGATGTGGGTTAAAGCAAAAGTGCAAATTACCTAAATCTGCATAGTTATTGAAAAAAAAAAGAATACATAGGTGATAAAATGTATTCTAATCCTAATGTACTCTTCTTCTTCTTCTTCTTCTTCTTCTTCTTTTTATTATTATTATTATTATTGTTATTAAATACAATGTACAGTTCATTTATTTCCTCTTCTTACGATTTGTTCACAGTTCCATTAAACTCCAGCTTTTTTATTTATTTTGTCCAGAAATGTTGCATTCCCCGTGGTTTGAAAATTGAACACAATCGATAATAATTACTGCCCGCTGAAGATTTTTGTATATTCACAGATTGAAGGCATATTTTCTTTTAATTGGCTAAAATGTCATCATTGGACCAGGAGGTCTGAAATGTCAAGGATAAAAACAGACCACATGGGGCAAAAAGAGAAGTCAATTCCTGAATACGGCTGATTGCATTATGGTCCATCTGAAATACACAATTGCCTTTCCGAGAAGCCAAACCGATTACCCTCTGTCTGCATAGTAAGTCATTTCAGTCATGCAACCTGTTCTTGTGACATTTAATTGCATATTTTAAATTGGCTTGCCTTGTTGTTTTTTTTTTTTTTTTAGGGAAAGGGGGTTTGAACTTTTTTTTTTCTGCTGTTTTGATCTCCTAGCACATTGTTTCAGTGTGCAGAATGGGTAATTTCGAGAGTTCACATGCATTTTTAGAGGTTTCCGGGCCATTCACACCAGCATTAAAGATTCAGGAAGAATCAGGCAACATAACTGTCATGTCTCCAATGCTCCAGGGCCTGTGTCTGTTCCATTGTGGACAGAAACAGCGCTCACTGGTGTGCGGTGTGATTTCAGAGCTCAGAGGCATGGGAAAACGTGTGCCATGCTTATAGAAGGTGAAAACCCTGCATGAGAAGCCTTCTTGTAAAGATTGTCCTGGGGTTGCAGGTCTTTGGCCCGGATGCATTGATCACTGCTGTAGCAGGCTGGTCGTTCTGATCAATGTGAAGTGTTGGTTCCTCTCTGCCCTCCATTACACACACAAACAAGCAAAAGCCGACTGGGCTCCTGAAACAGCATTCTGCGCACACGCACACACACACACACACACACAAACCCACACACTCATATACACTCAAACTCACATACACACACTCTCACATACACACACACACACACACACACACACACACACACACACACTCAAACTCACGTACACTCAAACTCATATACACACACACACACACACACACACTCACATATGGAAACTAGCAAACTCACACAGACTCAATCACACACACACACACACACACACACACACACACACTCATATACACGCACACACATGCACACACACAGACACACACACCCACACACACACACACACACACACACACACACACACACACACACACACACTCACATATGGAAACAAGCAAACTCACACCGACTCATTCACACACACACACACACACACACACACACACACACACACACACACACACACACACACACACACACACACACTCATATACACGCACACGCATGCACACACACAGACACACACACACACACACATTCAAACAAACCCAAAGAACACTTATGCATAAGCAATCCAAGAACTTTTAGGTTGGATTTCCAGCTGTCTTTTATACTAGTTTGAACTTGATTTCTATAGCACATTGAATTTTATATTCTGTATGAAAGTTAACCCTATGACCCTGTATCCCACCTATAGACTCAAATATGCAGACACATATTTGGTGTGTAACTTAATAATCATGTCTAACACTAATGTATACTGCAAAAGAAACAAGTAGGGCCTCGCTACAGAACAGCTATAGGAGGGAGGCCAACCAGTATGGGTCTGCTGCCTCTCCCGCCTCCAGCCAATCAGCATGGGTCTGCTGCTGATCTCCCACCCCAGTCCTCAGCCTGATCTCCCGCCTCCAGCCAATGCATGGGTCTGCTGCTAATCTCCCACCTCTCAGCCAATCAGCATGGGTCTGCTGCTGATCTCCCACCTCTCAGCCAATCAGCATGGGTCTGCTGCTGATCTCCTGCCTCCATTATAGAGCAGTCGGTTTAATTAGTAAAGACAGTGGAAAAATGCAAACCGAAAGTACATGGGGACATCACCAGAGTTTTAAAACCACAAAAAAATCTTTTATAAAACCTTTATCAGTAAAACAAAAAATGTCCTTTATCTGATTGAATAATATGATTTATTGTATTTACTTTGAATTGTATTTGTTTCCTCAGAGATAAAAATGACAAAGATATTGTATCATAAAATCCCACACCCCCCCCCCCATGTTCATGAACCCTTTCTTTTATGTTCATGATGTTCATTTATACAATTCTGAAAATATTTGTTTTGAAAGTAATATTTTCACTTTCTGTTCAGAATGCTGAAATCTTGTATTGACTTCCCCTGAAAATGTAATAAGAATCACTGATTGATCAGAATTACTCATTACATTAGATCATATGCCATCATCTTACAGTGGAGTTTTTTTTTTTTTCTAAAATGTTTCTCAAATAAAATATCAATAATAAAATAATAATAATAATAATAATAATAATAATAATAATAAATATTGAATGATCTCTTTCAAGTCTTAAAACATGATAAAAAAAAATGTAAATGTACATGAAAAAAAAATCTATCACCATTTTAATGGTATGGAAAGGGATAAAAGTATTGGGATTTCTCGACAGTTTTAGGGATCAGGATGACTTATTGTTATTACTATTGCCATTTTCTTGGCAGAAATTGTTATCATATGTAGCTCTACCCTCGCAGTTCACTGCAAGTTTAATCAATAGATTCCCTCAGAATCAAGGTGCTACGCTTTTATTTTTTGAAATGGCTGAGGAAGCCAGCGCTTGATCAAGAGATTCTGCTCAGCTCAAGACCCCTCTGTAACCTTCCTCTCCGCTCTAAAAACCCTGTGAAAGGTCACTGCCCCTCAGCTTCAATCCCATCTCAGTTCCAACCAACTACACAAGGCTATCCGGGCGGGATCCAGACCCCGTGCACAGTGCCCAAACTGCCCTTGTCTTGTCAGAGTAGTTAATGACTTGCTGATGCCTGCAGATTCAAACTCGGCTCAGTGCGCCAATCCTCCTGGCTCTGCGCGCTGCTTTTCCGATACCGTAGATCACAGGCTTCATTTTCCCGCTGCTTTGGGCCTGAAGGCATCCACGCCGCTTCTCTAATGGTCTGGTCACTCGGTACCGAACCACAGCTTTGCAGCTTTCCTCCTCTGCTCTCAGTTCAGTTCAGCTAAATTCACACACAGTCTGGATCGGTTACCGATGGCAACAACATCTGCACAGTCAGGAATTGGCTGCCAGAGAGATACAGCATACTGATGTGAATGAGCTTGTGTGCTACTACATGACCATGAGTCCGTTAATGTGGCACACCTATTTGTGTTTGTGTGTGCGTGTGTGTGTGTGTGTGTGTGTGTGTGTGTGTGTGTGTGTGTGTGTGTGTGTGTGTGTGTGAGTGTGTGTGTGTGTGTGTGTGTGTGTGTGTGTGTGAGTGTGTGTGTAGTGTGTGTGTGTGTGTGTGTGTGTGTGTGTGTGTGTGTGTGTGTGAAAGAGAGAGAATGGGAGGCTGATTCTGCTGGCTGAATCAGTTTAACAGATCAGCTCAGTGGATGTGACTGAATGAGCAAGCAATCTAGCGACATCATGGAGTAAACTGCTCCAATGGACCCCAGCCTCTGTCCAGGGCATTATATATCGGTTTCTCTTAAATCTATCCTTCCAATCAATTAAGCCTGTTAAAATGATGCTTAAACTTTGTGACTATTCAATCCTTAAAATCGTTTTATTACTTAAAAATTGATTTGGCCTGTTGTTATTTTATATGTGATAGTGCTCATTTTACACAAATTATTTAATTTGATTGACTAGGTTGCTGCACTCTCAGCTAATAGAACTCATTTCTGCTGTCATCAGTCCTGGTCCTGTAGACTCACAGTGTGTTCTGGTGTTTGTTTTGAAGCAGAACTTCATCGATCTATTGTAATCAGTTATTGACAGAGTGAATTCACGTCACAGAGATTCTTAGGTCTGGAGGGATTATGGAAATTAAAATGAACACCATGTGGCTGTCCAAGACCGGGCTCTTCAGACCAGGAGCGTGGATCGAGACGATGTCTGGCCTTCCGTCTGACCAAAAACCAAATTGTTCAACAGTCATTAAAATTGATTCACCAAACTAAGTTTGTACAAAAAAGGTGCACTTCCATCTATTTCTCATCCAGAGGTAAGGGACATGTGTTGATTGAATTCCAGAATGCATGCACAACCTCTGATACACTAAAATGTCATTTTTGGAAATTAAAAAAAAAAAAAAAAAATCTCTAGGGTGCAATGGAATTGACCTAGCAGGAAGATGAGAATTAAAATTTCTTTAATAAAAAGCACCTGAAAATCCACACAGCCAGGTACAAATCATAAACCCCTGCAAAACCACAGATTTCCATTAAAAATTAAAAAAATACATTTAAACTTGGCACTGTGCATGTCTTTATACATTATGATGGCTAAAATTACTGAATGAGGTCCACATTATAGATTGAGGATATATCCCTTTATTAGGGCTTCAGTCTCACTGAGTTGCGACCTGCAATTTACAACTATGGTACTGGAGACCTGAGGCACTCAACTCATTAGTGCATTTCTAAAGTAATACATCTCAGAGGCACAATGCTTATGTGGAAAATGTGCTTAAGCATGTCTGGATGAGCCTTAGTTAAGGTAAATAATTTTAAACATGTGCATTCATTGAGTTTTGTTTATGAAAATTATTTCATTACATCTTTTTTTTTTTTTTTTTTTTTGTGACCTTGCCAAAACTTTTTGATGACAATAAAAATGTCTTACACTGGAAGACATCCTCACCAAAATATTTTACCCAACTGGGAATCCAACAAGAATCTTAAACAATGTTTTAGATATCTTTTATTTTTTTCTCAATAAAATGTGCTCCTCCTTCTCCATTCTTCCATAGCTGCAGTATGACCAAAACCTTTAGCATGAATCAGTTAACTTCTCCGACTAAACTCTCTCTCTCGTCTGCAGGGGTCCTGCTTGGCAATTATTATGACTTCCTATCTGTGGTTTAAACATTCAGGGGAAGAAAATGTTGTGTCATGGTATTTAAATGTGATGTCAGGAGTCAGTGAAGCAGAAATAAAGAATATTACTGAGCTGCCCTATCCGGGAGCATGCTTTAATGATTCCCTTCAATCATAACCTTTGACCTCATTTAAAAGTAAAACACAGACGAGTGCCATCTGTAGACTTTAGTGAGGCTGTGACAGGATGCCAAAAGGTCTCTCAGTTCAAGCTATCAGCAGACTGAACGTCCTTGAAGTCATCAATGCAAGGAAGGCCAAGAGCTGCATTGTATTAAACCGATTTTTTTTTTCCTTTTTTTTTAATAAGTGTACCGTTCTAAATGTTTTGAAGGAGTTTCCCAAAGTTAAAGTTTCAGATTCCAGACAAACATTAAAAGTTTGATAAAAAGAGATGTCCTTTTAAACTTTTGCTTTTTCTACTTCTTTCTGTTTTCCCTGCAAGAAGCTGCACTCAAATAATAATTTCAAAATAAGATATTTAATAAGTAGTCGGAAACATGCCAGAAAACACTTTTGATAATGTTTGCTCAGTTGCTCCCTGACTTTTTTTTAAGCAGTCGTAACAAACAGTTTTGAGGCAAAGTTTTAAAAACAGAATGGTCGCGACAGATCTAGTCTCGCTTATTCTGAGATGCATCCTGGATGATAGCAGAATTACGATATTTTAGGAGCTTCCTCTGTGAACACAAAGGGAGAGGAAGGAAAGTAAGCTTTCTCTCCTGTGCAGATTGTCTCTTGTCTGTGCGGTTGAGGCTTGCCAACGCTAACAAAGCACAGGGCATTAAAATGCCTTAAGCATGCCATCTGAGTATCACTCCAGATTGCTATTTTGGGTTAGCGTAGGTCATACCAGATTATGCAAAATCTGTTAATATTTCATTCCTTCCGTCTGCAGCTGGTGTTCCAGTCACATGTATGTCACATGGACTCCCATTTATCCCCTTCTGTTTGCCATACTAATTCTGCTGCATGCTGTCTCCCATTTGTAATGACCTTACAAATCAGGAAAAAAAAAATTATAAAAATTATAGCAGTTAAAATAATATTTTCAGCAAAATATTCTTCATTTTATTTAATGTTAATTAGATTTTATTCAATGATAATCTTTAGTCATTTCTGAGATTTTGTGTGTTTTGGATGTATGCCCATTGGATGTTTCTGTTATTTTTCTGTCTTTCCTTATTATTATCTTTTTCCCCTTTTGGAACGATTTTATCTTGTGCTTTTGAACATTATGAAATTACCTGAATTCCTGATATCAAATGTCTCCTATTTTTTTTTTTTACTTTTAGTACCTGCATATTCCATAAAGTTTCAATAAATACCTCCAACAACACAGAACTAAATAAATAAATCACAATGGAAGATTGCATTGACATACACAGATGGAGTGTGTGTGATCACCATGCATATCATCGGTAATGTAGGGATGTTGCACAAAAGCAGAAACGCTGGAGGTTTAAAAACAGTCGTCCCACAGGCGTAGTGATCGGTTCATGCCTCCATCGTTCCCGTGGGCCGTTCGGCCAACTGCGTATGAATGCCTGTGAGATGCACTCTGTGAGACTGAAGCAGTTCCCGTGCCCCGGCTGATGGATAAGCTGGGCCCATGAAGTGGCAGAGGTTGAATCCATACCGGGTTTTTTTTTTTTTTTTTTTATCATGGCTCCTGCGCCAGTGCAATGGAATACTGCAGTACAGAACAGCAGTGAGTCTGTTTTTCTCAGAAATAGTTTTGCCTTTTCTAAAAAAAAAAAAAAAACTTGCTCTTGTGAATGTCATAAACTTGTTAATTGTTGATGGATCCCAACAGCAGTAAGTTACCAGGGTGATGATGTGTGCTCGGCCCACAACTGTTCGGCTGGGCTGAAACTTACAGAGCTCCACTCCACCTGTACCTTTCCGATTAAACACTGAGTTTACCAAGGATCCTCAGTATACATGCATGTTCAAATAGTTTTAAATGTGCCGTGCGACCTTGCAGCCCCAAATATTGTAGCCAATACGTATTGTTGTCGCAACATGATTTGTGATTCTGTTTTGCATCTATTATATCAATTTCCATGGTATCAATTTCTTCATCTCCTCGCCTCCTCCACTGCACTTCTTTATGTAAGCAAAACACACTGGGGGCAGCAAGGTCAATGGCCACATTAGAAATCATCACAATCTGTAAATGCACTTTGTGACATTGCACCAAGGATGCAATAAACAAAATGTGTTGGTTAGCATTCACAACCGTAATAGCCTATTAGCCTAGGAACACTTATTAACACCGGCTGTTGAATAGATTTCATCAAAATGCATTGCAATCAAAAGCCCCAAACCGTTGTTTGATAATTGGCTCATTACAGGACACTATTTGTTATTTGCATACCTCCCCTTTGCTTAAAGTGATACAGTTAAATTTTGCAGGTCAGATTAACATAAACCCCACTCAAAACCATTAACAATGAGAATCAACGGTGACCACTGGTTATTGTTCTCTCTATTACCTTTTGAATCACATTAGCAAGGCAATTTCAGTTCCTATGTATTGAACTCCATGATGCAATACCCACATTAACACATTATTCTTTGTACTTCCTTTCAGATTAGACACAATTAAATGAGCTTGCTGAAAATAAAAATGCATGTTCAAAAAGCTACACTCTGCAGCCGATGTCATGCAAAAGACATTGTATGTTCAAAAATCGGATGCGGCAATTTTTGTTTCTTCATACACTGACACTGCGCTATGGTTCAGTAAAATAGATTCTTTAATCAGCTTTATTCAGAGTTAAGCCTTATTATGAACAAACAAACAAACAAACAAACAAACAAATAAATAAATAAATAAATAAATAAATAAATAAATAAATAAATAAATAAATAAATTCACTTCAAAACATATATAAAAAATTGTAGATATATTGTGGACATTCGACATTTTGCTCTGATTGGGAGAAAATTAACTATTTCAGTAGGCAGATGTGCATTGTGTCCATTTCTGGATGAATGTCTGTATGCATAGGCCTAGTGAAATTTTGACAAAATCAATGACGTTTAGCTAAGCAAACACTTCCTGTCTAACAGATGTATTAAGCGTTAAGACATGCGTGTAGAGCTTGGCTCCCAAAGGGCCAATGAGCGAGCTGGTTCCAGTCAATTGCTCTTGCTAAATTAATCCAATTAGTAATTAGTAATTAGTAAAGGGCACATGTGCAATCTTAAACCATAATGTGTCGTTTAATCAAAAAAAAAGAAAAAAATTGGTGAACAAGAACAAGAAAATGATTGTGCTGCTTAAGAAATGAAGCACAAAGGTTAGCCGCAGCACACAGATCACCTCTCTGGGATTAAAGTCTGACAGCCCTGTTGTTAAGGGAGATAGATTAATGTAAAATAACCAATGAAAACATACAAAAGTGCCTGATTGGTCAGCACACATGAGTTACTATGGAGGGAAAACAGTTTTTGGTTGACAGATCAAGGATTTTTTTTTTCCTTCCTCTTTGCAACGAGTCCTGTAGGATCATAAGCCCTTCCTGGCAGTATAACAATTGTACAGCAGCAACTGTGTTTAACAAAAAAAAAATAAATAAAATGATAAGAACAATTATCTTAAGTAGGCTAACAAATATCTAGCAACATGGCTTGTGGCTGTGATAGAGTCTTAAAGACTATGACCGCGATGTCTAGTTTGAGGAAACAGGTTTTGGCTGCAGGCTTTCATTGAATTCCAGCATTAAAGTACCTTTTCCAGCTAGTCGTGGTTTTAATCAATGCCGTGTTTACATGAATCAGCTGTTTGAGTAATGCAGCACCAAAAGGGCCCGCTCTGACTCCGGCCCCTCTCAGGTAAACCTGTGCACCTCTGCTCCATGACTTTACATTCTGTAGATTTGTCGGATAAAACTGAGAGCTGGTCCTGGATCAGAATCAAAACATTTCCTGCAGGCTTGTGTTGGAACTGAGGGGCGGGGAAGCTGATCTTAGATCAGTCAAGCCCCCCTCCCCCAAAAAAAGGAGGAGTGAAACCAGGTTCTTTTTTTGTTTTCAAATGCACTTTGATTACGGCAAGAACTTGAAGCTTTGACAAGTTCTTGCCAGCCTCATGGGGAAAGCTTGTGAAAGACAGATATTGACTGACTCAGTGACACTGAAAAAAGGTAGCTAAGTGCCCAAAGCCGGAGCAACAGATGGCCCTTTTCATCTCCTTTTTTTTGTCTCTTGGCAAAAACTTCTGATCGCCCTGGATCTCTGAGCGGACGGCAGAAGGCTGGATTATGGAGGCGATAGGGCCGCTGTATCCAAGCGACCAGCGGCTGCATGTGCTGAGCATGCTGGGATATCACACTGTGATGTCATGCTGGGAAGTTTATTTAGGACATAGAAAGATAATTGGCTAATATAAAGTGACAGCATAGCCTGTGGATAAAACCGTAATGATAATGGGGCCGCTCCAGTGGTCTTTCATGGTAAACCACTCGTGTTCCACAGCAATAATACTCTCTACAGTCTGGTTTTAACGTGGACTTTGCCTGCACCGACCGAGGCCAGGAGTCTGAACGGGTAATGCATTACCATCGATTAGCCTCACCATTCAGTATCCTGTCTGGTCCCTGTGGTCAACCAATGTATTTCATTTACTCATTTTATTATGTGTGATGACAACGAGGGTGTGCAAAAATGCTTCATTTAAAACTGTGAAATATTCAAGTGAACACCTAACGAGTTGAGGTGAGGGTGTGGCTGGAGTAGTTTGTACTCCATTTCAATTTCAGTTTAATTTCACAACAAAGTCACCACAACATGCTTTACATGAAAAAAAAAAGATTATTCATGAAGGTGAAGAAAGTTTTGATGATTTGAAATGATATACAAGCATACAGATAATGTTTAGTGATACGTGACAGGAAATATAGATAGGGGTAGACAAACAGAACTGGACAGAGAGCATGTCAGGATATTGCAAGGTACTCTGGGAAATTTCTCAGACAGAAAATTAACAGTGATGGGGTTGGTGGAACCGGGGGCTTTGTCTGGTTAGTGAAGAAAACTGACGTGCGCACATGCAAGAACACATACACACACACACACACACACACACACACACACACACATAAACAGACACATGCACATACACACAAAGATATCAGGGAATGGTAATTGGTAATGCAAATTCCAGTACTATGCAGTTGCTACTGAGTCACTTATGTTATGAATCCATGACCTGTAGAGCACTGCATCAAAATGTATGATCTGCTTCCCACAGTCGGGCCTCCTGTGTTTGATGTTTGGATAACTTAAACTTTGACTGGCTTTTTTGACGTTGGGAGAATTGGAAAGAATCCTCGAGGTTTAGCTGCATAAACTGCTGGCACAGGTCTGAGGAGAAATCAATCGTGGATCAATGCAATTGCAGTTTGTCCATGAAGTTATGAGCATTTTTCTGTTGTTTCAGCATTTCGCTCTGTTAAGAGTTGGGGGGCCAGGCTCCCCTATAAGCCCCTGTGGGCTGAAAACAGGAACATCTGTTTTATGGATGCTTGATGCTTGGTTTGGGACTATACCGCTACATTTGAAAAAGATGCACAAAAAGGCAATATCATCCCATTGATTCTTAGATCACAGGATCTTTTAAAGGTTAAGCAATGTCTTTTAACATCAGATTAGAATGTGAAACAGCCGCCTCCATACACAGTGCAATCTTTCTTTTGCTAAGAAGAGGGTACAAATAAATGCTTATGCTAACAGCCATATGCATCAAAAAAGAAGCAAGAGAACGTCACAGAGGAAGTTACTTCCAATGCTTTGCATTTGATTCTGAAGGATTAGAAGACCATCATGGGATCTAATGGAGGTTTAGGCTAAATAATGAATGATGGATAATGATGCAAGTATGCAGAATGGTGTATCATTTGTCTGACCCTTTGTCTGACCTTTGGCTTTCAATGAGAACAGCACAGAATTCACATTAAAAGTTAATAGACAATAGCGACCGTCAATGTTTTGGCGCATCAAATTATACATCCATTGTCACATACTATTAGATTCTCGGGATGACCCTGTTTCATACAATTAATGGTGTAAGTGAGGTTAAACAGGAGTGAATTACTGAAAAAACATGTCTTCCATAGGGAAATTACTTTATTGAATAATAACTGAAAAGCAATAATCTTCACTGTCACAATATTAAAGTATAAATGCAACATTAGGAGGGAAAATTGACGGCTGGCTTCATGTTGTATAATGTAGTCAACAAAGCATTTCGTATCTTCATGAAACCATTAAACTGTTTGATCAATATTATAATTCTGTTTATAATGACAGCAACAATGTGATTTCATCCAATGCTGAAATTGTTATTCAGATACAAGTCACTTGCAATTCATCAATATACTAAATGCTGGCAATTTTCCCATTTTTTTTTCCTCCCAGTTTGAAATTCTTACATGTATATATAAGTTGCATACAATGCTGATATATGTGTTGCTTTTTTTGTTTGTTTTGTATGTTTACCAGAGCCAAGACAAATATCTTTTCTCCCCTGAAGCATGTGATGTCTGCTGGGAATTATCTGCACACTGCAAATCGTGCAGCATCTCACAATACCACAGAACCCAATAACACACTGGAACTGTACCTTAGGATGCAAGCCATGCAGACCATGCGGCCCATCCACACACTGGAACAGTACCTTAGGATGCAAGCCATGCAGACCATGGGGCCCATCCACACACTGGAACAGTGCCTTAGGATGCAAGCCATGCAGACCATGGGGCCCATCCACACACTGGAACAGTGCCTTAACAGGATGCAGACTGTGGGGCCCATCCACACACTGGAACAGTGCCTTAACAGGATGCAGACTGTGGGGCCCATCCACACACTGGAACAGTGCATTAACAGGATGCAGACTATGGGGCCATCCACACACTGGAACAGTGCCTTAACAGGATGCAGACTGTGGGGCCCATCCACACACTGGAACAGTGCATTAACATGATGCAGACTATGGGGCCATCCACACACTGGAACAGTGCCTTAACAGGATGCAGACTGTGGGGCCCATCCACACACTGGAACAGTGCCATAACAGGATACAGACTGCAGGGTCCACCCACACAGTGGAACAGTGCCTTAACAGGATGCAGACTGTGTGACCCATCCACACATTGGAGCAGTGCCTTAACAGGATGCAGACTGTGGGGCCCATCCACACACTGGAGCAGTGCCTTAACAGGATGCAGACTGTGGAGCCCGTCCACACACTGGAGCAGTGCCTTAACAGGATGCAGACTGTGGGGCCCATCCACACACTGGAACAGTGCCCTAACAGGATGCAGACTGTGGGGCCCATCCACACACTGGAACAGTGCCTTAACAGGATGACCCACCCACCATCCCCATGCTATTCATATTTAGGATTTGATTGGGATGTCTGTTAAAACACTTTGGGTATTAGCCAATGACAAACCACAGAATTGATGGTGGTTGTCATTGATGTGGTCATCTACTGGTTTAAATGGAGAGAAGGAATTTTATGCAGTTCAAACAAACAAACAAACACACACACACACACACACACACACACACACACACACACAAACATAAAGCAGACAAGTACAAGAGCACTTTTCCTTTTGGGTAAAATAATATTTAAACACTCCACTTTTAGGTATAGAAAACTAATGTGGAAATAAAAAATAATTAAAAAAAGTATTCAAGGATTTCACAAAAGATGCAATACCATTCTAGATGATAGCATCATTAGAAACTGATATTAGCGAAATTCACCACAACTCGCCTTACCTCCTGCTCCACGGTTCTCCAGTTAAACCATACATAATTAATTTTACTGCTCCATTAAAATCATTTATTCTCTGCCTGGCATTATCTTAATCAAAATCAATATACAGAGCTAATTTTAGGCTTGGTTATTTTTTTTTTCTTTCCAAACCCTTGCCACTCGCAAAGAATAGGGTTTGCATGATTCATTCCCTGATTTTTAATTATTCCGTGCAAAGCACACACAAAGGTCTGTAGAGATAATGGCCCCCGAACTACTGTCAGATTGTGACAACCCTATGAAATTAATTAATCTGTTCCAGCTTGCTTCTATCGATAGTTGACCCTGTGTCCATCACTAATCCTTATTTTTTTTTTCAGCAAAGGCAGATATATATAATAATAATAACAATAATAATAATAATTAACAGTAATTTGTTAAAAGTTCAAGAGAAAGTATTTTCAGACAGCCCCTCACTCAAAATCTCTACCCGTCCAATCCGATTTTCTCCACAGGCATTAAATTGCCATGTAGTCCCTGCTTCCAGTATACCATCCCCTCCTTTCTCCACCTTCATGTTTACTTCCTTTCTTCTGTATTTCTCTTTCTCTTCTAGTGGTCCGATGGGGGTTAACTTCACCCAAAATTGTGAGGTATGACGTTGCCCCCTTGGACACCAAGCCCAAGATCAAATATCTGTACCGTTACACAACTTGCCACATCACAATAAACTCCTCCTAAGCACATTCAGTATTGTCCGAAAATTCATTCCACTGAATTCAAAATCGGGAGGATCTAAAATATCATTTAAATGACTATTACGGCCAATGACAACAGTGTGGAGGGGAAAATACATTTTTGATTGGTGCAAGTAAGGCAGTGGTTGATTGTAGCTCCACCTTAAGAGTGTTTAAGAAATTTAATTTGAACTGTTACTAGTCCTCACTTTTTTACTGAGAAAGGTGAATGCCAAGACCTTCCAATATATGAAGTAAGACAAATACAAGATGTTATGGAATATTTGGAGAAGGGTGAGTTAGTGTTTGTAGATCATATAGCAAATGCATGATTGATTAAATATGATTTAAACATTATTAATTCTGAGCACTGAGACTATTTGCAATAACATTGGCCTGGATATACCTCAGCTTTACTCTTTACTTTCCCATACTTTGAGTTATGGATGATGTCCAGAAGAACACCATTTTACAAGTTAATTCCTATGATAGCTGAACTTGCAAAACATGTTCCCCTTACAAAAGCAAACCCTTGCATTTATTTGCATCCCAGAGTTGAATGCTGATACAATTCAGCCCATTGTGTGTATATGGGCTGTAAATGGTTTGTTAGATTGGTTTTCACCGGCATTTCATAATTTTTAAATGATTTGCCCTACTGAAAAAGCTGATGAAATTGGTCTAATTTGAACCCTGTGCATCGGATGGGGCCAAGTTTTGCACTGTTTATTGTTGCAAAGTCAAGCCTCAGTCGTTGCACATGATAGGCTTTTGCTTTCAGTGCTGTGTTTTCTCTTTAGACTCTGGTCTTAAGCCAGGATTTCTACTAAATCAATCCTGGGAACCCCAGTGTATTTTTTTTTGTGTTCCAGCCGAAGCCATAATTAGTTCAGGTCATTGAGAACATGCACTTATGTGCATTTTGTGTTTGATTTTGTGAGAAATGCAAGCCTTTTTTTAAAGCCATGTGGGCCATTGGCAGAAGTAAGGCTTTAGAAATTAGGTATCCTGAATTTTGTCTGCTACTCAGTTAATCAAAGGATCAATCAATCAATCAATAAAAAGGAAACAGCAGATTCTGCAAGTTCTCGAAGCCCCTTGGTAGCTCGGTAGCCCCTTGTCAGCACAGTGGTGTTTTGTATAATTCCTTCACAGCGGCAGGACCATTCACAAGCTCTTCCCTTAACAGCTGTCACAGCTAACCCGCCTCGACTGTCCATAAACAGACCACGGCAATGCTGATCTGCAAAGCACTGGCAAGCAGACAGTGCACTGCTCCATGCCTGCTAGTTGGGTATTTAACATTTCTCCTGCTTTCTCACATGGATAAACCAGAGATATTATGAAATCCCATACAACTGTTTTTACAGATGATCTTATCCAGAGAAATATATGTCAACATAAAATCTATATGAAGTGATAATTCAGAAACACCAAAAAAGCAAACAAGGAAAGAAGTTCCATTCTCATCACACGTTTTTTCAATTTTAAGCTCAGATGAAAAAAAAAATAAACACTCAAACCAAAATTCTATTATGCAAAATACAATTGCAATTAAACAAAGGGTCATTTTTCACAACACTTGCAAGGAGAATTAACTACCTGGCTAGTAAACCTGACTATTTATCATCAATATTCAAACTGGTGGTTTTACAAATGTATCCCATGGGGTAAATAAATGGTTGCTCAACAAAGTATAAAAGGAAATTACCTTGTGAAAATGATTTTTCATACAATTTGGAAAAAACAAAATAATACTGAAGCAGTTTTGGTGAAGCCAAAAAAAACTACCCTTGCTAAAGGGTAGAACAGCAGTTCCTAAGTCAGGAACATCAGAGTCACACACCCAATTCTCTGAGGTTTATACAATACTGCCACCCTCCTTGCATTGTTCTCTGGTTACATACCCATTACATAGGCTCTCTGGCACACTGAACTCACCTGATCTTCCTGCATCGCAGAGATCAAGCGATGGAGCAGCTGTTTAGTTCACAGTCCCAGCTTCTCCAGGTGTTGGATCCGCTGTCATGGATGGCTGGCTCTGCTGATCCAGTGGGAGAATCTCAGACATGGCTGGCTCCATGCAGGTCGGAAATACGCATCTAAAAACGGCTGAAAACTTTCCCAGCGACCTAAACAACATTCTTTTACAGCCGTGGAACAGAAAGTGAATAAGCAATGAGTTTCAGTCAACATCTCTGATTATCACTTGAACTAATTGTTTTTGTTTAATTCAAGTTTTTGGGATTTCATATACTGTATATTCTGTCCATAGACTTGAAATTGAGGTTTCTGTAATGTCATTGGTTTATACAGGTTTTAATTTGCAGACATTTGGACACCGTACACATTTTTTTTTTTTTTTACTTTGAAGTTACATTAATGGGATTCTGAGGACAGATTGTTTGTTTGTTTATCTCCCACAAGGTCAGTGACTTTTGTTTATTTGTTTATAGGTTTCTATAGTTACCAGTGTTTGAAATGAAGGTCATGGACGGCTTTTATTGTCCATGGCTAAAGTCCCCTTTTCAGTTTTATTGTCAATCTCAAATCCTTGCAAGACAACAAGCAAATAAATGTGTGTTTGATATGTCCTTTTTTTTACCTTTTTAATTAATAGAACATTTCAATAATTAAATCGTTTTTAATCATTTATTTCACGATGGTGATTTCTCCCCTTGATTTCAGTGGGAAGGACATGCCCATTCCTGAACACTAATGAGTCACAGCCCTTATTGGTTTTACTTGGCTAGCACAGGAATTGTGTGATGCTTATTGTTGTGCTATGTGCTCATAAACACCAGGCCCATCGATACCTGTGGAAATGCGAGAGGAACCAGCCTGCCTTGGCACGCACTTCTTTAGCCTGACAGAGGAAACAGGGGTAACGGAGGTAACAGGTTAGGACAAGGCGATCTCACAAATCACACAAATTTGTTTACATAGCAGTGATCACTGGAGGGTGAATATATGTGCCACCTACAGACAGAACAAATTTGAGTTTAAGGCAGGTGGAAGCACACCTCACTCACATATTTTCAGAAATCTGAGGAACAAGGAAAGGAAATTAAACTGGGTCTTATGCTGAGACAGACTGAGTCTCACGTGGTATGTATAAGTCTGGAGGATAACAGTTACATTAGCTGGGTAAATGAAAAAGCACAAATTCACAAGAATTTATTATGAACATACCCAACATTTTGTTAGTTATTTGTGTCACCAAGTAAATAAATAATAATAATGAAAATTATTCACATCAATTACAAACACATAGCTGCAATAATCAGAAAATGCACTGCAGCAGATGTATAAATGACTCATAAAATTAACATCTCTAGTCACCAAAAGATGCGAGGACATGACAAGGCAAGTTCAAAGCTTCAGGAGTTACAGAGCACTGATATTATGGGACAGAGAACTGAAAGGGTCAGGAGATATTGCGACAAATTCAATATTAATTGGATGTAACACTACTCCTGGGGACAAGAATGGAGAGTGGGATTCAACCATACACAAAATTACACAAAACTACTTAGGGCTCAATAAGGCGATCGATAGGAGGTGCAAAGAAAAGCTGGCTGAATGCCAGGAGAAATACAAATATAGGTATATGAATAAGAACATAAATAGGTGACTAAAAAAATTCAAGTTCAACTAATTGTACACACTTTAAGCACTGAACACAGATTTCGGAGCACCAGAGACATCGGCCCCCTCTCTCCTGTCAGCCCAGTAAATGGGGAGTTCCCTGAATAAAATCCACTCCGCTGTGTCTAATCATTTGTTTTTTTTTTTTTTTTTGAAGTCAGCCGCAGAAGCAAATCAATGGTGTAAAATGTCCTCTCTTGACCTGGTTTGTTTGACAGTGTCTCAGCCCTGTGGAACTCACAGCTGCCAAAGCCAGGGACCAAAGTCAGCATCACTTTACCTTCATACAGGAAATCAGCTCTGCATAAATTAGGGCTTTTGCACGCAGGAAAGTGGCGGACAGGTGTATCCTGTTGGCTGACATATTGCTATGCAGCTTTTTTCTTTTCGTTGTCGTTGTTTTCTAGGACTGCAGTGAATGGGTCTTTGTCTTACAGCGACACAGTTCTCTAATTGAAAAACAATATGTGAATGGGGAATTAATAGTAGCTTTTTAGAGTCCCATCCTGCTGTAATATTTCATGCTGTCACTCTCAGACCCCCCTCCCCAACAGCCAAAACCAGACGCCTGTGAATTAGACAGACTAGTTCAATGACACAAAACTTAATTCACACAAGATTGTCCTCGTTCTCCTGTAAACATCCCTGAGATATCAAAGTCAAAGCCATACTTTCTCATCGTCGGGTGATAATATTTGTCATCATTACAGTTGGTGCGTTTTTCATTCTGGCAGCCACTGGGATGGTAGAGCGAATTTCAATCATGTTCAAAGTGACACAAAAAACACTTCATGAGCATACAAGCATGTGTCACAAATTTCAAATTTCCGTGGTAAGTGGAAGGAACACAGAAACAGATAAAATGCAACCAAAAATGGCCAAAGGCTTTTTATTAGTTCCCTTGTAGGGGACCAAAACACAACGAAAAAATACATAAATAAAATAAAAAATTAAGAATTTTCACAGCCTGAAAACGAACAACCAAAAACCATCTACAAGTCCCTCTTCAGCCTTCAAGGTTGTGCTGTAAACATTAGGCCTAACTGAAGGCAAGTGTTAGCACCTGGATTGATTAGAAATCACTCCCAGGTGAGCCCTCTCGTAGAGCTTCTGCTGTTAGTTGCTCCTGTTGGTTCTCCAGGCTGAGGGAGGGAGCAGGTAGGCTGACAGCAGTCCAAGGGGAGGAGCAGAGAGGCTTGTTCCCCCTCCCACCTCTCCCGGTGCTACACACTCACAAATAAGGCTCCGTTGCTAATATACAGTACTGTGAGGATGTGTTTTTTTGCAGGAATCCAAAATTCAACATCGTTTTCAGGTTAGGGGGTAAAAATAGTCATGCTCACAGTGCTAGCTAGCTAGCTAGCTGGCTAAATGAACAATCATTTTCTCCACAAGAATTGAGCCACTTAGTTAGCATTCGTTAGCAGAAGTTCAAGATTGCAAAACAATGTAAATAATTACATAACTGTTATGTAACGTGAATAAATATTCCACATTTACATTATGTCTATGTTCATATATTATAGTAGGCAATAGAGTTCCACTTCACTTGTTTTATTGCATTTTACTCACCTGCAATTTAAAATTTAAAGCTCCTACCTACTTATCGCCTGAGGCTAAACAATTGTCTGTTAAAGGTGGCATAAGTTAGAGCTGAAGCTCTGAGACTATTGCTCAACTACTGTGATTAATTGAGAGAGACCAGTCAATGAGATCACCTGAGACTACCCTGTTATTAAGGACTGGCATTCATGTCTTCACAGTGCTTTCTAAAAATCTGTGTCTTAGTCAGACGACAGACCATGAAAAATACACAGGTTAGAGTACCTGGACCAACTCCCAAAGAGAGGTGTGGCCCCACCTGCTTCAAATTCCGAGCACGCTCCTACATTCAGAACTCTCTCACGATGAGGACCGTGCCGAGGACCTAGAGTCAAAGGAAAGAGAAAAGTCTGGAACTTTCTGAAGTGAAAAGTGATTCCGATCGAGCGTGAGGGGAAGAAAGAGAGTTTCCCATGGTGCATCCTTCCCTCTGAGAACTGCAGGAGCAGAAAAAGGACTGAGGACTGGCATGAAGTTAGAATTTCTCCCTGACCTAGTTGTCATAAACTAGTGCACCAAAATGCATCTACTGGTTTGGTGAACAAGGTAACATAAGCTAAATCTCCCTGAAAACCCAATGGCCTTATTGTTAAAAGAAAATAAATAATATTAATAAAAAAATAAAAAAAACGGGATACATTTAGCTGGATTTCAATTCAATAAAAAAGCTATTGATTTGTTGAGGAATGATTCTCATTATATTTAAAAAACAAAAAATACAACAAAGAAGCACTGAACTGCACCGTTGAGCCAGGGGGCATCCGCCTCTTCACCACGGCATTCATGAAGCAACCAGACACTAAAGACTCAGTTAAAGAATATCTCAAATATCTTCTCAAATATTTCATATTATCAGAAAATGTGATCTGTATTATTTATGACATATGTGTTTTATGTTTGTGAGGGCACTTTGTGTTGTTGGACTCATGCTATCTTTCCCTAAAGCAACATTTTACAGTGCTGGATTTCCCCTGTGTTTCAGCATGGTTTCTGCTCTGGAGTCTGGATTCTAGGCCTGCTTTCCTTCATAACTCAGGGGAGAGATAAAAACTTGAAGCATCTTGAACTGTAATTTTGTATGCATCTGTTTGACAAACATCCTTATCCATGCTAACTTAAATATTCATTAAATTACCATCTCTGTGCTAAACACAAACCACATTTAAATAGATAAGGCAAACAGCATCCAAATAAAACTCAATGAAACCTAATTTACTTGGGTGAGATTTTCTCTTTGCCCCCTTGAGATTTGAAAAGAAGGGCAAATTAACAATGAACCCTTGCCATTTAATTTCCACAACAGTGCACTGAGTAAATAACCATGTTGTAAGAAAGAATACTTATTTCATCCAAACAGCGAAGATGTCACAGTTGACATAAGCCTTATCTTATCTGCGCTTCCTTATTTACACTCTGCCCATATTCCAGCAGGCAGAAGGTTGATGTGAGTCTTTGAATGCATAGAAAATCTCTGTTGTGGCGTTAGCTTGAAGTAAGAGGTGAGAGGTTAGCTTTTTTATGGGTTAAATCTCATAAAATCGTCCAATTTTGTTGCCTTTCAAGTTCTCCGTATTTTCTGCTGAGACTCGTTGATAATGACGATGCTCTCATGGGGTTCGTAAGGCCTCTTACGATTTCCACATCAAAGCAAAATGAGAGCAGATCTAACAGTTTTGTTTCCCTTGGTTTATCTTATACTTAAACCTGTGTTTCAGCTTTGGCATTAACTAAATTTAGGAAGAGTGAGTCAGTTCAGCGTAAACAGGGCCTGTGAGGACATGCGTGGCTGATGTGAAGGTGCTTATTTAGCCCTGCATGGACAGTGTCCCTTTGGTTGTTCACAAACAAAAAAAAGATAAAAAAATTTTTTCACCATACCATACCACAGTGAACATGTATCATTGTCCATCCTTAGCAACCCACTTACCTTTTTTTTTAATGTTCTGTCTTCTGGAGAAGCAGTCCTATCGTTGTGGGGGAACCCTCTTGAGCACACACATCTTTAAGAGATGAAGAGTCAGGGGATTTTTCTATCTCCCACAGCCTCTAACATTAGCAGCAGCATACAATGGTGAATTACGGCCGCTGGGTCAAGGGGTCGCAAAGGGTCAACTGCATTCACAGAGGTCAGCTGCAGTTACAGGGGTCAACTACGATCTCAAGGTTGACTGGTGCTCAATAAATGTCATTTGGTGGTGAGATCAGCCCCACCTGCCGCAAACAGCCCAACAGATGAGGGAGGAAGCAGAACCACATGAGGATCTGCTTTCTGCCCATTGCTTCTACCACCCCATAGCTTTCACAATGAGGATTCCAGTACAGTACAGCATGGGAAGTCAAATTATTTAAAAAAATACAGTTAATCCCACAGAGATGGATTAATTACAATCAAATTTAGTTTCATACTCTCTAGAAAATGGCTGTCGATAAACATGTTTTAATATAGATCATATCCAGTGTTGATGTAGTCATAATGATAATTGATTTAGCTGACTAAAGTTCTGGCCAATCATAAGGTAATGAAAATGCTTTCAGCCAATTGCAACTCTGTTTGTCAGTCTAGATGACTGACTAGACCCACCAATCAGTGGGGGCCACACTACATTACATCATGTGTTAAGATAGCCTATAAATCAAGCCTACAGTAGCGCCGAAGGTTTGCTCAGATGGATCTACTTGTTCCAATCTTTGTAAGCGGTGCACCTGCTTAATGTGAGTTTGTGGAGATTGTGAGCATTGGCATTCATACCTGAGTAAAAACTCAATGGCAGGAAGGTTAAGAACAACCTGGCACAAATAGCTCTTTGTGTTCTGATGAGATGAAATTGTCCGACACAATTCCAACAACATTCATTTCAAATAGCATCTTACACTGTAGAAAATAATGTGTTTGTAATGTTTTTTTTTTTTGTAGGCAACAGTCTGCATTGATCATTAAAGTTGTATTAACTTGCTTTATTTCTTCAGAAACATTGGCATCGCCATGCTGCAGAAGTGATACCTCTTACTCACTTCTGACTTGCAAAATGTGCTTGAAACTTATGGATTGAAGGGAGGTCATGAGCCCAGCTTTTAAATGTACAACTAAAATCATTCTGGGGATCTGCCTCTAAAAGTGTTTGGCATAAAATGTACCACCTGCATGAAAGCGTCTACGGGATTGATATGGGAAACTGCATACAATAGTCTCTTGTAAGGCAATTGCTTACTTTGAGATCGCAGTTTGTCCTCTATAGTCTTGATCATCTACAAGATGTACCATGCGGCAGCTCAAAATAAGGAAGCGTGATTAATTGTGTTAATTTAAATTAATGTGATAAGCATTTTATATGATTAACTTGAGTTAACGGCTCAATCATTTTGACAGCCCTGATAAATGTGTGTGTGTGTGTGTGTGTGTGTGTGTGTGTGTGTGTGTGTGTGTGTGTGTGTGTGTGTGTGTGTGTGTGTGTGTGTGTGTGTGTGTGTGTGTTTGTTTGTGCAGATGAGAGAGGAGGGAGAAGGAGAGCCATGGAAACCAGTCATTGTGTTAGTTTTGTCATTCACACTAGTTTGTCCGTGCAGTCAGTGGGTTGGTTTAATTGCATGACTATAACAGTGATGAGTACAGAGTAAGACATATTCTTTTATCCTTATTCAGTGACGAACCATGCCTACTCATGACCAAACTCAGACTAGTCACTCAGAACGACTAGCCACTCGAGTTGAGTAATACATAACTCCATCTTAACCCTTGTTATAAGCAAATGTCAATATTATTATCAGTTCATAAAATATATGTGATTATGTAACATTTAGGGCCACATTTATCAAAGGCTTTAGCACATATTAAACATTATTCTCATGCATTTCCAGTGGCATGATTTATGGTTGGAGCAAATAAACTGCCTGTGCAAATCATATGCTCTCTTAGTCTTTATGCACCAGCCAAATCATTTTTGCTCATATTGAATGCTTTAGCAAATCAGGCCCAAATTGACAACCATTGCACATCATATGTCCTTTGATATCTAGCAAAAATAAGCAGAGTTTAATAGGTATATCTGTTTAAGCCAACTGTAATCAAGTGCTTTCGTGTAGCACTTAGTCACGTTTTACAAATGCTAGATAAGATACACTTCAGATGACGTGCCAGCAAAACATTTTTTTTTTTCCAAAGCCAAAATGGATGTGTGGCTGTCTGGTCCCTTGATATTCAGCCTCCGTCCTCCATCAAGCACATTATGTGTTTGTCAGGCATGGCGGTCTCCGGGCCCCGCTGTGAAAGCAGGACCCATGCATCTTGCGTTCATAACATCATCATAGGATAACAGGGGCCTCGAAGGCCCGTCATCAGTCTGGCTGGACCCCTCGGTCTCCATGACGCTCCTGTCACACTTCTATTTGTTGTGAGGATTACATCGCTGTTTTTTTTTTTTTTTTTTTTTTCTCCTTCCTGGTCTCTGGAAGGTTGGTGCTGTGTCTGTGGTTAACACCATGGTCTCAGGGTTCACAGGGGGAATTGTCTCGAACCCTTGCCCCGAGGGGCAACCCAGCCAAAGCTGCATATTCCCTCCAGCTGATCTCTCAGTTAATTAGGTTTGATTGATCTGTTAATTGAACATCGATCCGTCTTTGACATCAGTTAACGGATATAGGGCAGTTATTTTGTTGCAGATACTAATCATGTTGGAAGTGTATTTGTTCTCATAGTATACGAGTAAAGATCTTTCTTTAAGTTATATCATTGATTTGATCCTCTTTATAAATCAATAACACATTGTTTTCTGTTCTGTGGATGAAGATTAGTTGGTTGTTGATTTGGCTAATGGTTATGCATTTAAGAAAATATGCTTCAATGAGACAGTCGTACATCATTTGTTGGAGATGAAGCAATTAATAATATTGAATAAACAACTGTTATTTATATTTATGCAAAAACACCTCTGACAGCGTATCTCTCTGACATTTAATTTCTAGGAGATTAATTGAGAGGTGAGGTTGCTGGTGAGTAATTTAAATGGATTCAGTAAATCCCAGTATGGCTGAAAGAAGCGATGGCTATGTCAGCTTCTCTAGATAAAGATGGCCTCTTTGAGGATACGGTGCCATGCACAGTCACGTGTGAAGTGTGTAACGGCTCACTGATGACATTGATGATGGCAGGCCTAAGAGTCATTCCAGCAGGTCAGCTACTTTCATGAGAATTAATAAAGTAGCTTTAAATGATGAATGTTAACAATAATTAATTGTGTGTGTGTGTGTGTGTGTGTGTGTGTGTGTGTGTGTGCGTGTGTGTGTGTGTGTGTGTGCGTGGTGCATGAGCGTGTGTGTGCATGAGTGTGTGTGTGTGTGTGAGTGTGTGTGTGTGTGTGTGTGTGTGTGTGTGTGTGTGTGTGTGTGTGTGTGTGAGTTTGTGTGTGTGTGTGTATGTGTGTGTGTGTGTGTGAGTTGTGTGTGTGCGTGTGTGCATGTGTGTGTGTGTGTGTGTGTGTGTGTGTGTGTGCGTGCATGAGCGTGTGTGTGCATGAGTGTGTGTGTGTGTGTGTGTGTGTGTGTGTGTGTGTGTGTGTGTGTGTGTGTGTGAGTTTGTGTGTGTGTGAGTTTGTGTGTGTGTGTGTGTGTGTGTGTGTCACCGGGTGTGTTTCTGGCTGTCACTGACTGTGTGCTCATGAAGAGTCCAAGGGGAGAGCAGAAATTAGCATAAATGAAGAGTTCTCCATCTTGAGAGAATACTCAGCAGGATTATCGGCAGCTTCTCAACCTGATCCCAAAGCAGCCCATTCACACACAAGCATGTTTTATTCTATTACAACAATTCAATCCAGCCTGCTTCCGCCATGTCTGTGCATAAGCAGAGGACCACATGCTAAAACACATGGGAGTCAATCAGGTACGTTTAGCCACACTGAGGCTATAAGCCACTCACTCCAAACGGCCCTTACGCTCATAAGGACTCCAAATCCAAGCTACAGGTGGATTTTGTCATAATTATAAGGACAGACCGCACAAGAAGCGCTCTTGAAGAAAAAGCTTTATTGTTGTGTGTGAGGCAGCGTGTCTGCCCGCGAAGCTCCAACTTAGCTTTAACTCAACGAACTGTTGATGTGACCAGCCTTTTATCCCATGGAGCAAATGGCAACTGGAAACCTATGTTTCCTATGCAAATCACTGATGGTCTTTGATGGCCAGGATGTCTGCATCTCCTTTGTCTGGGGTAGATGCCACTTGCTCACTCCCAGCAGTGATCAACAGTTGATGGCTGTCATTTACATTACAACTGATTGTGGCACCAGAGGTGTGGAGCTTCCTCTGGGACAAGGCTAACAGTTCTTTGAGTAACCTAATTTCCAACAAGGTGTAGCCGGAGGTGTAAAGAGAGAGGGAGGAGGGAGGGAGCAGTATATCTGCCAGATCATTTCAGTGGTTAAAGAGTCTGTTTGGATTGAATAGCTTATGCCCTTAAATATGGTAAGTGTGTTTGATTGAATCCCAGCTGATCTGTTTAGTTCTGAGTCGGATTTGTGCAAGAAATGAATCTGAAGTGTTGATGTGGTGTGTATGAGTTTGTGTGACTGGCTAACTCCCACACTCTGTCCCTGGGGATGTTCACAGCACACAGCCAACCTCTCAGCTGAAGCTACAGCTACATCTGAAATCTTTCTATTTGTGTGTGTGTGTGTGTGTGTGTGTGCGTGTGTTGTGTGTGTGTGTGTGTGTGTGTGTGTGTGTGTGTGTGTGTGTGTGTGTGTGTGTGTGTGTGTGTGTGTGTGTGTGTGTGTGTGTGTGTGTGTGTGTGTATGTGTGTGTGTGTGTGTGCGTATGATATATGTACGAGGTGTGGCTATTAAATATTAAGTAATGCTGTAATTCGGTTTTAATGAAGAAAACAAAAGAATCAGTAGCTGTTTTCTTCAATTTCAGCAGAAATTTCAAATTGATGCGTTGCTCGATTTTTTAACGGACCATTTGTACGACACATCAGAAAAACACATCTACTTCAAGTGATGCATAACAACGAACTGAAGATGCGGGTGGATTGAGACTTTCACGCGTTGTTTATGCTTGCCCATTGGTCAATGTATACCATGTGGTTCACGCATGCATGCTGTGGTTTGACTTAGATAAGCCAGCCACACCTCATATGATCATACCAACACATGATCCTAAATCTTAAGCACTGTGAAAATGCTCTGTAATAAGCTGAATCTGGTTTCTGTTCTGTAGTCCATGTGATCTACATTCTTCCTGAAACCCACTGCTTATATTTTAATGTCATGAGAGTGTTCAAAGTGAAGGCAATAATCAGAAGAATTTGTTTCATAAGAGAAGTGAATGCAATATTTTATGAAATTGCCTTTACTTGAAGCAAAAAGGAAAATGTAAAGTTTCGCTGTGCATAATGTATCACATCAATACTTTGATATGGAATGAAGAAATGTGTGACTCAGGGAAAACAGACTGTCATGAACTTACAGCCAGACTGTATTGTGAATATCAAGGCTATGTTACAGAAGGATGGTTTCTGTTCCAAAGCTGATTATGAGAAGTATGGGGCTCCAATATTATCCTACAACTCATGAATGTTTGCTTGATATGCATGTAAACACACACACACACACACACACACACACACACACACACACACAGACACACACACACATACACACACACAGACACATGTTACATGTGCATTGGAGAATTTGCTCACCATATGTCTTGGTATATTTAATTCAGCATAAGTTCAGCATATGTCTTGCTTGCTTTCATATATATTTAATGCAGCATATGATCAGCATAAGGTGCCTTCTGTCTGTCTGCTTGCTTTCATATGGTATTGCATGTCTGCTTGCTACTCTCAACTGTTGCCCCTATCCAGCCCTTGTGCTGAAAGGGGAGGAGTCAGTGATCAGTCTTCGATAGTCAATGAAGAGCCTCCGCTGTGAAAGCACATCTAGCCTCTCATTGTAGTGTGCGGTAATTGTGTCTAGAGGCCTCAGGCTAAATCGGCAGGGGTTCCAGGAGAAATGGGCCCCTGACACGTGAATCTACCACCCACCGATTCACTGGCTCGCTGCCTCATGAAGGACCTCTCTCTTCCATGCATTCATGATGTCATACCTGCCAAAGTACCATACTTCAGAACCTATGACCAGGACATAAACATCAATAGCATTGACCCATTCTCATTCGGTCATCTCAAGGTAAGGGCCTTTATTAATTATATCTTCCGCTAATCTAAGTCTATCAGGAAGCCTGCATATCTTCCCTTCTCTATGGATGTGAAACATGGGCGCTTGAAGGCCGCCACATCAGATATCCTGACTGTCCATCAGAAGATTTTGCGTCTGATGCCTCCAGCACGTTCCGAAAGTGGCCCGGCATGACCGCGTTCCTCACAGAAGGGTGTGTTCGAGAACCATCCACAAAAGCATCAAGGCGACTTTCTTACAACACTAACACCAAAGGCCCATACAAGTCATCTGGAGGCCAGAGGACTGGAGCTTCCCCAGCCGGCTACGCTATGCAGGCTAAAGAATTGCCTTAATTAAAGACCAGCTGAGAACTGCCCTGAGGAAGATTTGAATGAAACCTGTCCCTCCCCCTGGTGGATGTCATGGAGAACTGCACAGCAGCTATATAAACTATATATAGTTTATTCTACATTGAAAAACATCACTACAAATGATTTTTTTTCTTATTTTAACTTCAGTGACTGTTTGGTAACAGATCAAAATAATTTTCCAATCGGTAAAATCACTAAATTGTAGATAGATACTTAGCGCTGTAAATGCCTCATATTTATCGTATTTATTTATGTTTAAATACATGTAAAAATCTGCAGCCCTCTCTGGTTCAAAAGGGCACTCTTTAGATGTGTATTACATTATTCATTAGTTTGGGATATGATAAAAAATAAATTAAAAATAAATATGTAGCATCAGACGTAATGTTAAAATAATAATCAGTGTTTCAACTTCTGAACATTATTTATTTTTATAGGAAATTTATAAACACACTAAAATCATAGAGAAAATAATAAAACAACAACTCAAAGCAGACAGTAGAATTATGCATGGGCTGACTGTGAGAGTCTTGCTAATTTCATCTGTGAGCGTTTTACACGGATTGACTCCAAGAGATCCCTATTGTCCCTAAGATGGTTTTTGTGTCATTCGTATTTTTTTTTTCGTTCATTTGCATTGTTTGTGGAGTGTGAAGGCTTTGGTTTGCTTGAATGCCCTTCAGTTTCCTCGACCAAACAAATTAGTGCATACTTCAGTGCGTCCATTGTGTTTCCATGCATACTGATGTGTAAAATCTGCCAATCGATGCTATTTTTTAATTGAATGGAAACCGGGCCCTGTTTTTTTTTTTTTTTTTTATTGTTATTTTGAAGGTGATCCATACTCATGCCTACCCTGCTCCAAACTAAGTGGTCACACAGCCATAATGTATTTGAGCTGATTTCAGGCCATAGCTCCTGACGAACGGGCCAAATTCATTTCACGGGCAAAACCAAAGGTGCAGTCATTAAATGCTGAAAAGCAGAACGGGTTTAATGGCATTAGCCGCTGAAGGAAAGCTTAATCATCCCTACCTCTGCTATTGATTTACCATTACAAGGCAACTATTTAAAGAAATCCTTGAAAAGGATCTCAGGATTTGCAAAACTATGTCTTAATCGCATCGCAAACTGGGTGACCTTCAGGACCGCTGCCTATAGCCACGGCTCATGCATGGTGAAATACGGGCTCATTTATCAGCAAGCTTTGCACACACACACACACACACACACACACACACACACACACACAACACACACACAAACACACACACATTTTGCCTGTGTTTATCACCCCGGAAGTGAACAGAACTTGAGAGGCCACATGGGTCAGTCTGGTTTGTCCCACATGAGCATGCTTTGAGAGATCATTTTGTGTGTTACCGTGGATACCTAACCTAGCCATTACAGACTAAATAGATTTTAAAAAACACAGGTACAAGCTGTTTCAAAGTTGATAGGACTATGGCCTACATTCCATAATTGTTCCTTTCCTTTACCTTACAAACGGGTGCAAGTGTGTGGGTTTGTGTGTGGGTTTGTGTTGTGCTTTCTAAGAAAAAGATAAAAAACATTGATGGGTTCAGATTCAGATTCAGAAAACTGCATATGCTTTCCAATAAAATAGATTGGAAGAGGATGTACAAAGGGATGAGAGAGAGTGGAAAAAAACTCGATGACTATCCCAGCATGTAAATCCTTAGGGCTGACGTCCATGTATACAACACAGCAAAGCCTGTTGTGACCAACTGCTCTGAGTAAACCCAGCAAAAATGATGTTATTTCTTTTTTTTATCACCAATGTATCTTTTATTTATTTATAAGAAATAGATGCCATTTTGATGAGCACAACTGAAACTTTGGACCATGTTCTCAGCACCACAATAACAAGCAATTGAAAGCCAAGGGTGAGGTCACAGCTCTCCTCAAAGTGCCATTTAGCACAATGAGCAGTGCTTGCCTGCTTTCCAAGCTGAGTCAAGCTGAGTTCTATGAAGACTTTTTTCTGGGAATCCAGGCTACAGAAATAGCATGGCATGTCTCAACGGACTGAGTGCCCCAAACAAGTGGAGCTGGCAGAAGGATGCAGGCTATAAAATATTGTAGGCTATGCAAACATGCGGCTTACCAGGTTTTATGCACATGTTTACATTTATGTACATGTGAATTGTACTCTTATGATCATTAATTTGTCAGATAAATATGTATGACTGTGTGTGTGAGAATGATGATGCGTTCTGGATTTTAAATGCTGATGAAATGTCATGACTCTTTTTATCTCACAGTCTGGTTTTTTTCCCTTGAGTTGTATGATCTGCTCAGAATTCTGACTCCATGACCACACAGCTTCACAGAGAGACTCAATGACTGTCGACTTCACAGAGAGACTCAGTGACATCACAGCTTCACAGAAAGACTCAATGACTGTTCAGCTTCACAGAGAGACTCAATGACTGTTCAGATTCACAGAGAGACTCAATGACTGTTCAGCTTCACACAAAGACTCAATGACTGTTCAGCTTCACAGAGAGACTCAATGACTGTTCAGCTTCACAGAAAGACTCAATGACCGCACGGCTTCACAGAGTGACACAATGACTGTTTAGTTTAATGAAGAGACTTAACAACTGCCCAGCTTCACAGTAAGACTCGATAACTACAGAGATCACACAATAACACAATAACAGAGTGACACAATGACTGTACAGCCGTGTGGCATGAAAAAAACTGGCCACTCACTGCAGTCTTTGTCCTCCCAGTTTCAGGGTAGGACAGGGTGAAAAAAAAAAAAAAAAAAAAAGTTTTGTTGTGGAATAAAAAGGCTACTGAAAAAAAATTGTATTTTAGACCTTTTTCTTACATACCTTTTCAAGTACACCAGTAATATGACCGAAACTCCTCTATGATTTCAAGTGCAAGTCATTTGAATGCGAAAGGATTTTTTTGTGAATCAACACTTTAATCATCTCAGGCCCAGTGAATCTCAGATGCTGCCTAACCTGTATATCCTTGGTATTTTTAGCTCTAAAACATAAATTCAATAAATGAAGAAAGTGCAATTTGGTGTTACCTTGAGTTGCGACTCCATCTTGTCTTTGATGTCCCTTGAGATAAATTTGCACATTCATTTTGTACCAGGTGGCAGTAATAAAATATCAATAGCCAAGCGCTTTCTTTAAAAAAAAAAAAAATTGCTAACACATTTTTCCAACCATCACAACGATTATATTTGCACTATTCTCAAGGTAGAAATAAATTCTGTTTATGTGGTTTGTTGTTTGTGTTGTGGTGGTTCTCCAGTTTTCTTCCTCAGGAAAAGGCTTGTTATTTCGTATTTGAGTCATAACACGCCCTTTTGAGTACATTTCTTACACATGTAAATACAGAGGCACTCAAATGAACGATAAGTCAAGGCCGTGAAGCAGAATACACATACAGTATGCACAATGCGTATGTCCTGAAAGCCCAGCGCGGCATTGCACACAGACGTGGGCTTGTTGCGTGAGCGGGATTCACACGCAGTGTTCAGAGAACATCTGGGCAGAAGGCCGTATGAGGGCCTTACCCCGTTCTGTCTCTTTGAATCACTCCGTTTCCGACCAAAAAGAGCCAAGCTGTTTCCACAACTGTCCGAACAATTTCAGTATACGCTGAGTTCATCTCATGAACAACAGAACGTCATCATTTCCACAGTGCATGATTGGAAGATTAAGTAGAGGCACACACAGAAACACACACACACACACACACACACACACACACACACACACACACACACACACACACACACACTACTAAGTATATTCTTGTGAATACACATCGGTGATTAACTCTCATAGAATAAGTTGAATGTCATTCATTTAAGTCAAGCTTAATCCAACAACAATCAAAAATCGGAATGGAGGGCCATTTCAGTGGAGTGGCTAAAACAGTGAGGCGTTTGTCTGAGGGGTTGGCATGGGCCCAGGACTGGGAGGCTCAAGTCCCAGCCATGGCATCGCTGGGAATGGCTGCAGATCCACATCGGTGGGGCACCAGCCGGTTATCCTGGGTAAGTCCAATAGTCTGATCTTGCATTCTCTCCTGATCAGCTTGGTGCCTGTAGATGCATGACCTGAGTATATGCTGACTTCCCATCCTCTGGTGACATAAGCAGTATGAAATTGTGGGTATGTCTGCAGTACGGAAAAAAGCAAGGGCTCACCCTCACATGATAAAGCTGCCTCCCATGACCAGGTTGTTCTCAGGGGCTACACATGTAACACATGGAAATAACAATGCTGTTTATGTTGACCTGTCCTTGTGTAGGATAAATGCTTATTAATGGTTTATTAACATGCTGTGGAGCTTTAAGTCACAAGAAATCATCTCAAATTTCATGAAAAAAAAAAAAAAAAACTATTCATTGGTACTTATTTATTTTGCCTGTAGGCCAACCATAGTTTCATTCATTCATTCATTCATTCATTCATTCATTCATTCACTCACTCACTCACTCACTCACTCACTCACTCACTCACTCACTCACTCATTCATTCATTCTATCTCTTTGCATTTGCAAAAGCCATATGTGGCATAGCAGTTTCTTTCTGAAAGTTACCACTTGCACAGGTTAAGTAGTGTGACATGGTCTTTGCAGAAACTTTCTCATAGTCACGTTGTGTTATCTGGATTATTTTGAGAAATGTTCCAAAACGACCATTCAATTTCAGGACTGGTCTCAGCATCTCAAGGGCAAACATATAAATGAATCTGTCATAGCCCAGACGAAATGAAAGCTTTGACACAGCAAGCAATGACGAATGGCCGACTTTTCCCCTTGGGTTGAGGTAATTAGCAGAGCATTACAGATTTTTTTTTTTTTAAATCCTTGTTGAATTTCCGATGGTGTGATTAGTAACTGTTTAAATATTTGTGTTTCATGTTTGCTCTTCAACTGTTTAATTATGCATCTATTTACAGTCGAATTACTACTTGTAGAGCAACCATTATTATTGTATTTTTCATTTATTTTTGTTTGCTTTTTTAAATCAAACACTGTAATTTAGTTCTGAAAATAACTAACTTTTTAACTTTGAAACTGTATTTTTATTAACAAGGGATGGAAAAGTTGAACAAATTCCTTAATTTCTTTGTGTTTTGTGAAATTGACACCTGATGACTTGTCTCTTATCCGAACATGCGGCTGCTTTCTATGGTCCCTGTTACTTGGTCCCTGTTACTTGGTCCCTGCCCCTACCCCTATCTGCCATGTATTCTGGGGTTTGGTCCAACCATAATTGCAACCTCAGAATTGTAACAAGCTGTTAATTTTTCTTAATTAAACTCTTTTAAAGTATGCTGAAGAATTTGCACTCTTCATGTCTCATTAAAATAATAGCGAATGCTACAAAGAATAAATGCACCATTCACATCTCAAGACTAATAATCTAAAAAACCAACCAATGCTTAACTTTTCTCATTGTGCTAAATGACAAATCATGTAGCACAATAATATCCATTTATTAACTGATTAAAGGCCGGCTATAAAAATGAACAGCTGGTTATTGACACTGAACCAATTGTTAAATTCGGAACTGAACTTCCTACGATTTAGTACAAGGCCGAACCATCACTGCCACATGCATAGCTACCTAACTGAGTCAGGGATTGCAGAAACAAACATGTGCTTACTCCAGACTCAAACTGTTGCTGTTGTTAGCTATTAGGCCCATAGACATCATCCACTGGGAATCACAGGCCCCTAACCTGAGCGGGGGCTGGAGACCCATCACTGTGTGGTTATTTGATTTCTGACCAGTATCACTGAGAGCATGCACTCTGACTGAAGGCCATGTTTGTGACCGGTCCTGTAACCACACTTATCAATGTAAAGGGTGCTTAGCAGTCGCCTCCACTCTGCTCATTCTTTAAAGGCAGCTGATCTAAGGATCTGACCAGGAGCGTCCCCAGACCCTATTTATTGGGCCACGTGCCCCAGTAATGATTTGTTGTGACCCGGTAAATGATCAGTAAAGATGTGTAGTTTTTGCAATTTATCATAAATTCCAAGTGTGAGGATGTGTGTGCTGGAGGCCTGTGCCCCAGTAGAGCTTCATGTCTGGGAACATCTGTGGACCTGACCCTTGCTGTAAAGTTAATTCTAGAAAGAGGA
Source organism: Albula goreensis (assembly GCA_022829145.1). Lineage (NCBI taxonomy): Eukaryota > Metazoa > Chordata > Actinopteri > Albuliformes > Albulidae > Albula > Albula goreensis. The sequence continues at coordinate 4,341,332 of CM040745.1, read as the reverse complement.
AGGGGTGTGCGTCACCAGAGAGATTAATGGCGGCTTGGCCTGGCTGTGGTAACTGACGGTCATGCTGATAATGGAACAGAGAGACTGGCCCGCTGTGTTCTGCTCCATGGCTCCGGACTGCAGACACAGAGCGGACCCTCTGTAGGCGCGGCCGTCAGTCCGTGAGCGTCTCATAAATCAGTGCTGCGGTCAAGGTGAGTTGACAGAGCTGAGCGTCGGCCTCTGAGAGAACGCAGAATCGCAGAATCGCCGTAGCAAACAATTAGCATAAGCACCGCTAGGCGTTTTTTTTTTCCCCACAGCGGTGAGACAGCTGCCATCTCGCTGTGCAGACAGAAGCACCGGGTCTGGAGGAGAGGACATGCATGTCCACATGAATGCACTTCCGCCTGTCAATCAGATTTGCCTGCAGCATTCTCCCCGTTTGACCCCCGCCTTCCCCACCCTTCCTCAGGACACAGGGCTAAGGAGGGGGTATCCACACACCCTGACCCAGAATGTGCCTCTGACTCTCAGCCCATGAACACTGTCCACTGCGAAACCCAATGAGTGTACTTTACTCAAACGGCCAGAGCTAACTAGTTGTATTTTGTGAGTAGGCAGAGGTCACAGGCTGTCTGAACCTGAGTCATCCCACCAAAAGAGCCATCTCTGTAAACGGATCTGCAGGATGCTTTTCTTTCAAGCCATGCAGCACCGCAGCATCCGCTAAGCAAATAAATAATAACAATTTATTATAATTGGTGTAATATAATTGCTACAATTTGTCATAATTGCTCCTGAATCTCAAATGTTTCTTACTGAGACGTGTTCAGAACCAAATTTAAACTGCCAGAAAATGAAAAAAAAAAATGAAATCAAGCGTACTTTAAACAAAGAGGCCTTATTTGTTGCGAGTAACAGTGGCAGCTACCTGTGGTGTTGCCCTCTTTGGAGAGGCCATTCTTTTAAAAGTTGTGAATGAAATTGTTTGGCTTGCAATATCTCTTGGGCCACAGAAGTGAAAGTCATAATATGATTTAGTTCACAGCGTGGAAGGCTGTACACCAGAGGAATGGCTTCATTTGCTTAAGGGCCCTTTCAAACGAGTTCTCATTCACTGAGCTTTCCTGGAGTGCGTTCAGAAATATCCTCACCTTCTCCAGCTTCGGTGTCGCTTTATGGTTTTGGGGACTGCGGCAATCTCTGTGTGTTTCATTGTAATCAACCTATTTCATGCTCCGCACATCTATCATAATATAACATCAGATTTAGACATTTTTTTTATTATTATTTGTGCCAGGAAATAGCAGGATTGATGCAGACCTGCTCACAGAATGCTGCAGTCCCCAAAACTTGTGCTCATAAAACTAATATACTGGCTTGCTTTTCACAATGTTTGGCACAGTGATCGGACCAGTGCTGCATCAGTGTTATCCAAAGTCCCAGCAGTATAGAGCAAATTAACAGCTGCACTGTGGCAGCTTGTAAAGTCTGTAATGGCTGATGGTACTCACACTGTAGAGGCACATTATGCTAACAGTCCTCATATATTTGTGAAATTAGCTGTTTTTGTGGAATTCTTCCAGAGATTAAGTGAATATGATATGACCTTTTCCTACAAAAAAAAAAAACAAAAAAAAAAAAAACAAACAAACAAACAAAGGGGAAATGTATATAAATTAGCTTAGGGTAAATTCTGAACTGAAACCAGTAAGTACTATTTCACACAGAGGTAACAGTTTGGAACAGCTTGTGTGGTCATACACTACAGAAAGGATTTTCTGGATAATTAAACCAGTCAGGATTAATTATTTGTTCTCATCAATATATGCTGTTTTGTAGTAACATGCATTTTTTTTTCCTGAATTGTTCCCTTGTTCAGATTGGCTGTCATAAAAAGCTACTGCACATGCACTGTCCAATCCAGTAATATGATTTCAGTGTAATTTGAAACATTCTTTAAGATTCATTCCATGTATGTATCATGACCTTTTCATTTACAAATCAGTAACTCAAATCAATCAATTCTGAATCTCAAATTGGAAAAAGAAGTAGCTATTACTACATTTGAAGAGGGAATGAGTCACATAAATGTAAATACTTCATTATTCATTGGCATGACTTAGAATCTACTACGATAATCAATTACGCATAAGGTCAAAGTTATCCCGTTATGCCCATGGGAAAACATTGGTGATTATCCGTGTGAGTGTATGGGTGTTGAGGATAATCACATTAAATGCACTGGAATCTGGATCGGGTTTCTTTATATATTGGTATTATTATTATTATTATTAGTGGACAGGATGATTTACACAGCCTACATCTGGCTTTTTACCCATTTTACCCATTTCATAAGGCGTGATATATTTACCGAAGCTGTGCGGATTATCTGTCTGCTGTCCCACAGTGGCAGCACTTTCCTTAGCTGCAAATTAGCTAAAGCTGCAGTCCTCCAGGACACTTCTCCAACCACTCTCCCACACTGCCATTTCCACATAGTTAATAAAAAATATTTTATATATTATTATTCTTTTTTTTTTTTCAAATAGGAGGGAAAAAAATTGACTATCAGAAAATGGTGGAATGTGGTTAGCTTATGCAAATTTGAAGGAACTACCCCGTGTCCTGAGACAACTTGAGTCGTTAGAACCAAATAGGAAGCTACGAAAAAGCCAGAGGGAGAGTAAAATTGGAACTGCAGACATGAAAGGTGTGATTAGCTGCGCAAATGTCAGTCCTGTAATAATTCACCATTATGAATACCATACAGGGAGGCCTGTCGATAATGAATACCATACAGGGAGGCTCGCCAATAATGAATACCATACAGGGAGGCCTGTCGATAATGAATACCATTCAGGGAGGCTGACCGATAATGAATACCATACAGGCAAGGCTCGTTGATAATGAATACCATACAGGGAGGCTCGCCAATAATGAATACCATACAGGGAGGCCTGCCGATAATGAATACCATACAGAGGGTTTGCCAATAATGAATACCATACAGGGAGGCCTGTCGATAATGAATACCATACAGGGAGGCTGACCGATAATGAATACCATACAGGGAGGCTCGCCAATAATGAATACCATACAGGAGGCCTGCCGATAATGAATACCATACAGAGGGTTTGCCAATAATGAATACCATACAGGGAGGCCTGCCGATAATGAATACCATACAGGGAGGCTCGACAATCATGAGCACCATACAGGGAGGCTTGCCAATAATGAATACCATACGGGGAGGCTTGCCAATAACGAATACCATACAGGAGGCTTGTTGATAATGAATACCATACGGGGAGGCCTGCCGATAATGAATACCATACAGGAGGCTCGACAATCATGAGCACCATACAGGGAGGCTCATAGCTCATAGCAGAAATGGCAAGAAATAATAAAGACTGCAGCAGAAAAAACAAAAACTGTTTCCGTTTGTTGTTTGTTTTGTCATTAAAAATATATTGCAATAAAAGTGAAACATGCAATTTAAAATCTGGATTTTGAAATAAACAAGTAAATACATTTGATTTTCTTTGACATCATGGTGTAATTGTCTTGCTCAGCTGGCTGATAAGTGTAGTAACAAACCCCATCGCCTCACCCCAAAATTGCTATCACGGTGCGCTTACAAACTCCAAAAGGTCAGATCATGTCTTTCTTCTGATGTTAAACACTCTGAGGTCACATCAAGTCATGTGACCTCTGGAGTTCTGTCACATGATGTCTCCTTACTCTGCCATATGATTTATCTACATGGCTTATTTAGCTTAATGGCCATTCAGTATGGGGATCGCCTTACACTTGAACAACACAGAGAGATTTCTCTGTCTTTATATTTCTGGATTCAGAATGGTTTCATAGCACAAATGCAAATGAGCTATGTTAACTGAATAGTTTACATGCTCTGAAAATGCCTTCATTAAACTCATATATGATGCATCTTGTAATGGAGCGTTTCTTCCATGGATCAAAACTCTATGGGAATAGATATATCCCATGGATAGATGATGTTGTGGTAAAAATACGTCCAAACTCTGTTTAGGGCTGTAAGGCTGTTTAACGATCACGCAGCATGGAGAGACAACGCACACAAAGTCGTACCCCACAGCTCTACCAGGGGCGCCCCTGGAGATAAATTTATAGAGATATGGGGAGTCCACGGTAACACAAAGACATCAGCATAATTGGACGTTATTGAACATGCATATTCAGAAGGAGAAGAGCGCTGAAGTGCGTTGAAGACATAACACACAACAGAGCGCTCCTGCACACTGCTATCACTCTGAGCCCGGCCCAAGGCCTCAGCCCACAGACCTAGGAGAATGTCCACACCACCTCTCCCTGTACCCTGGAAATCTAAACATTCTGAGGCACAGAATCGCAAGGCATATTCGAACATAAAATCTAGGTTTCCACAATGATGACCGTCCATAAATACAATCTGGATCAAATTTTCCCCAGATTGCTGTGCAGTTTTGACAAATCTACAAAAACGTTCCAGAAATGGTCTTTATTTTTTCATATGAAAAAAGCATGTCAAGTCAACATACCCCTCAATGTTGACCGTTTTCTCACAGTGCGAAGTGAAGCAGCTGGAGACGATGCTCTTTTTTTCATATTGACTACTCCGGCTCTCTTCTGCCAGGTTTGTCTGACAAGCCAGGCGACCTGGCAGCCGATAGCATTACTGCAAAATTGGCTGAAATTAACAACTTGTTTTACGCCTTGAAGGGGATACATGGTGACCAACACAACAGCGGCGATGCCAGGAGATCATGTTAAGATACACAAAACAACCAGTAAATACTGCAGAATTAATTACTTGAGTTGCTCATAATGGCCAACAAACCAGCTCACTACATGCAATGTGTAGTTCTGAATCTTTTGAGGAAACAGATACACATAATACATTTTTGGGCATACTCACATGTATGCGTGGAAAGAAAGATGAGTCAGGTGATCATCCATCACAGGGATCTGGCGTGGGGCTCCACCTCTTAGACCCCTGGCTGGAGATATTCTCTGTGTAGCAGAGGGATCAGGTCAGTCAATGATGTGAGTGCATGGTGTATGTATGGACAAAGTAATAAAAGCAATAGTGTGGACTCAGATCACAGAGCTCAACAAATCCATCCCCCATGCCCACACCCCACCGGTCTGCGGGCCACGGGCCTAGTGCAGTTTATTTTATATGCACAACATACACACACACACACACACACACACACACACACACACACACACACACACACACACACACACACACACACACACACACACACACACACACACATCTTTGTTAGATATGATCCATTTGGAAAGCAGCTTGGGCTGTAAGGGGCTGAGTCATAGCAGAATGAAAGTCAGCCAAACTTCTGGTGAAAGGGTTGAAGTTCTTATGGGGTGGATGAGGAGGGGTGGGTAAAGGTTATGGTAGCTCCCCATGTGAGTTTTGAGTTGGAGGATGGAATTGGGCAGAAGCACAGAGGCTGTGTTTTTCTCTCTCTCTCTCTCTCTCTCTCTCTCTCTCTTAATTTTTATTTCTTTTTATTGATTTTTTGGAGGGAGATTGTTATTAAAAATGTTATTTTAATTGAATTGTTATTAAAATGCCCTGCTGATGACAATTATGGGTTGAATCTAGACCTGACTTATGCACCACATAAGGGCTTATTTTCTCTCAAACCTCTCATTAGCAGAGCCTATTGTTATGGGAAAATGCACATAACATTTTTTTTGTATTATTTATGCAATTATTTATGACCTCTGAGAAAAAATAAGAAAATGTATTATTATTTTTGGTCAAAAACAATCAAACAACTCTGTTTTAATATTCATTTTTAATTTGTGTTTTTTTATTCTTTTATTTTTTTACTTGTATTTTTTTTTTTTTTGAATTGCTGTATGACAGTATACATTTGAAGGCCAATAAAATCACTTTTTACCATACTGTTTCAATATAAATGACCAAGAGAGACTGCATTAAATTTCATATTTAATAGTACTGGTAAGAGGAATGACAAATTGCTTGGCTAAAAATTAGGAAGTAAAGACCAACAAACCATCGATTATTGTGAGAAACTAATCAGTATCACTTATTTACTTTGGAGGGGCATTCTGGTCAGGAAACACCCTTCAATACGCTGTATAGTTTTGAGTAAAATATGAGTAAAATGTTCGCTGAATGGCTGTAAAGGTGCTTCCAAAGAACACTAGGCCCCGAGCTGAAACGTTCTCCTGACTGCTAATGAGGTGACGGTAACCAAGTCAGTCTGAGGGAGTCAGAGAGCATTTTGGAGGAATGAAATATTCACCATGAACAAAGTGCACCTCTATCCACTTCAGATGACGCTCACCTGATGTCCGTAAGCAATCTGAGGAAAAAATAGCAAAGAGCACAGAAAAGATCGTCCTGGTTACAGGTACAGCAGTTGGCTACATTTGATCCTGCGGTATCACCACTAGGGTGAGGGGTTTCTCTCCATAGAGGCCTTTCCCCAGAAACAGAACATGATCTTAACAAGGAAATCATTGCCTTTCGCTCCCATAATGCATTTCAGCATGATTTTTGACCTCAGGGTCCTGCTATTACACCCCCCATTACACGCATCACAACTACCCAGGGTGAGCTAACAAAGGTCACCATAACGACCAGCCAATAACACAAGCACATCAGGTATAAGGCCAGTAATAAATGTGAATCCTCTCATGAAATTAGAAATCAATATATTTTACTGTATATTGGCTTACTTACCGATGGCACAAATAATTCCACAAACAGCAGTATGACTGCAGTGACTATGGCACGCAAACTGTCCAGTCCTTTCAGATGTCTTTTTTTTTTTTTTCAAGATTTTCTCAGCAGTCATACCCCTGGTGAATTCCAATTTGGGTCCTAGAGACTGCGCTAGCCCCTAGCACTTCAGCATAGGCGCTCATGTGGAAACTATGTCATATCTGATGGTGTTCGGAAGCAAAGTCATCACACATGATTGAGGAGATAGGGGTAGGCTAGTTACTTTAATGGTCCTTTCAGGGTGCCCGGCAACGCCGCAGACCTCACGGCGGAGTATTTCCCAAAAGCCTGTTCAGTATGCATAGCACTTGTGCAAAATGGAGAGCTTGTTGGCAAAGCTACCGCTATAGCAACAATGCCATCCACAATCCACCTGTTTCTATCTTGGATGCAAGATTACAGCACATTCCAATAGTCTGGAAGATTTATCCTGTCAATGTATAGTTTCTGTTTAGCACACGATAACAATTTACTTTTTTTCATAGTTTTGTCATTATCGTCCAATCCAATCATCTGGTGATGTCAGTAAGTCAGAGATTTAAGGCATATGTTGAATGCAAAGGATTTGGTCCAAATATCATCTATCGGCAGCCTAGATGAACAAACCTCATAAAAATAAAAAAAAACAAGTAATTAGATAGATTTTATGATCAGACATGTAGGGGAAAAAAGTTTATTAATTGAATGTTTTTTTTTTTTTTTAAGAGGATCTGGCCAGTCACAAAATATGCAATGCAATTCCACAGAAGGCGTGTGATGTTACAGTTACGTTTCTTTATTTATTTATTTGAGTCTGCAAGTGAAAATGTGATAATTTAGTTACTCACATCTCTCTCTTTCCTCACTGGGCTCAGCTAATCACACCTCTGTGTCCTCTGTCATAAGCAGTCATACATCAAAACGGATAAAATCTGAAGCCAAAAGACATTTTGGAATTGTTTTGTTCACTCTACTACACAGCATGACTCAAACAGTGTGCAAAAAAAGCCGCACTGAATTTATTATTCCAGATGAGATATAATGTAGTCTGTATTCTGTAAAGAGGATGTGTTGTTGAAATGCAGTCGATGGCTCGGGTCAATTATGACAGATTATATCTGTGGTTCTGCACCAGATCAATGTCAGAAGGGCATTTTCTGCTAATGGAAAGGAGATGGTGCTTTCTCTCTTTTTTGACCCCACATAATTGTTATGGAACATTGTAAGAGTTTATTAAAATGATAAGTAACACTAAGGCTTATAAACCCAACTCCTAAGGATTGAGCAAGGTCATTATCCACTTGAGAAAGGTGTATATTAGATGAAATGCAATATGCATCCTTTATATCTAACTTTCGTAGGGTAAGTACAGCTCAAAACTATTGCAAGTAAGTCAAGCAATCATTGTACCTGCTTCCCATTTATTCATTCAACCATTCATTCATTCAATCCGGGTCACACAACAAAGAGCTGTATTAATTCACTTACAAGTCAATGTTAAATCACTTATAATAAATAGTGCTCAACAACAGCAAATTGTGCGCTATCTGAGTATATGGTAAATGGCATCTGTGTCTCTCTCCCCCTCCCCCCTTCCCCTACACACACACCTACACACACACACACACACACCATCCCTCTAACAGGCATACAGGCATTGTAAAGTGAAGGTATGGACACAGCCCAGCAAGCACTGCCACATCGCATTACTGGTACTGTAGGATATCATTCCTCCACGGCCTGCCTCTCAGAGTCAATCCTGAGGATACAGCAGGCTCACTGACTCTCCTCCCAGTTGAAATTGCAGTTAATTAGGTTTGATTGAGCTGTAAAAACAAATACTGCTCTTCATCTGACATCTCGGCATTTAATCTGCTACACCGCTTCTGTTAAATGCGCGCGTTGTTTTGCGCCGCTAATTTAAAGACTGACAGTAGGGTTGTTTGTGAGACTACATTATAGTTAACATTCGCCCCGTCAACAACGTCAGAGCAGATGCTTCAGTTTGGCTTACTTGGTTGCCTAATTACATATACTGGAGCCCAATGATAAGCTAATTATTACCAATCGATAAAGTTGAATACCTGTCTGTATTACTAATTTGTTTCGCCGCTGGAGTGAAAAGAGAAAATGTTACCGGAACTCGACCCAGCTACTGCGTCAGAAAGCGGGAACAGACAACAAAGCTTCATTACAACTGACAGCATCAGATCACAATCTAATTAATGTTTCAGTTCAGTATGATCAACTGAAACAACAGGAACTATAGCTATCATGAACTGTTTGGCTTCTAGATTAAAACTGGAGAGAACCATTTTTTACCATTGTGGCACTGGCATTTCTCATTACTTCATTACTTATCTGTGTGAAATTCCTCTACCATGTAAATGGACCATAGATCATATGGGGGGTGTTTTGGGTGTCCTTGCCTTATGTTTGTTTTTCTTTTGGAATGAACTCAGAAGCACAACATTAGATCATGTAGGATAGTTGTGCATGACATCATTCATGGAGCCATTAATGACATGAATGAATGAAAATGACCAATCAGTGATTTGGGCCATATTGGGGACTCCCACACAGGACCAGCTGTGACACACTGGGATCTGTTAAAGGGAGGTGACTTCGGTGAAGTCCTTCCAGGGTAAGATCTAAATTCTCCCATGGCTTCCCATAAGGACACAACTGCAAATAATGTGTCATAATACAAATTAAATTCAGCTCTGAATCCAAAGCACTTCACAAGCCCAGCAAGGTACAGGTGCATGAGATAAAAGGCAAAAGTGAGCGATGCTGGCAGTTTGCATTGCTTTACAAATGATTTTGTGACTTGTTTATTGATGTATTTCTTTCAGATTATGTGACATGCTTAACTAGGGACACAAGTGTTGTTGTGTCAATGAGTGGCATGCCAAATTTTGCTGCATGCATTATGACAGTGTTATGAAGTTTGTAATAAACTGTACAACAGACTCACAGCAGGTTATGGCATGTGTTATGACATTCATATGATAGTGTTATAAAGGATTTATGATGAATAGTTAAAGTAAAGTATTACTATTTAAGGCATGCAGGGCTTTGCAAAAAAACAGAGGCACATACCCTGAGATAAAAGAAGGTAACATATTAAATAACAGCCTGTATCTTCATTTCCGCTTACACAGTGATTCACTTATAGTTAACCAGGCCACACAGTCAAAGGCGTTGCTAAAAATTCTGGGCCCTGTGCACAGGCAGACTCTCAGGGCCCTTCCACTCTTAATAAAAAAAAAAAAAATCCCAGATTTATGCGGGCCCTTTCAAACCCTTGAGCACCGTATACTTAGTACCCTTTTTCCCCCTGGTGCTATGCCTATGCACACAGTTACCAGGTAACTGCCGTTGAACTCATACCAGTCCTAAAGGAGTGGATTTATGTTAAACAACAGGGCAAAGCACACCATCAGATCAGATTTAATGCTGAGCTGTCTGTGAAGGCACTGGAAATCACAGGAGAAAAAAGGAGAAAGACACACAGACTGAGAGAGGGCCATGAGAGATGGCGATGATAGAGAGAAGCTAAATGACATCTGCGGCAGGCTGCTGTAGTCTGGAGGTTTGGAGCAGAGGCTGGATGGGATGTGTGCAGAGTCTGGTATGAACCAGGCAAGCTTAGCTGCACACTGCAAAACAGGACACAGCTGTGCAAACAAGTGCAATGTTTTCCTGTGTCATATCTCTCTCTCTCTCCATCTCTGTCTCTGACACGTCCCTCTCTCTCTCTCTCCATCTCTGTCTCTGACATCCCCTCTCTCTCTCCATCTCTGTCTCTGACACGTCCCCTCTCTCTCTCTCCATCTCTGTCTCTGACACCGTCCCTCTCTCTCTCCATGACACCCCCTCTCTCTCTCCATCTCTGTCTCTGACACCGTCCCTCTCTCTCTCTCCGTCTCTGTCTCTGACACACCGTCCCTCTCTCTCTCCGTCTCTGTCTCTGACAACACCGTCCCTCTCTCTCTCTCTCCGTCTCTGTCTCTGACACCATCTCTCTCTCTCCGTCTCTGTCTCTGACACCGTCCCTCTCTCCCCAAACATAATTGGGACATGAGGTGCCATTTCCACAGAACGGCGGAATATACCCTCAGTATGAAAAGAATGCAACTGATATACCCTTTGTTTTAAAACATGGTAGTTTCGATTTTGTTTGGTGTTTTGTCAGTAAGTCCAGGCCATGTGCCATAACGCCTCACCGCATGAGTGTGTCTCTGAGCTGAAAGTATGCAAACAGCAAGCATATGCTGCCATCCCTGGAAACGTTCCTGGATCTCTCATTTCAGCAGATTCTCCAGCCGAGAATAGAAATCATCATTATCCTTACCAAGCAAAGCAGGGCTTCATTTACGAACGCATGCAAGTTAATGAAAGCAAGTTAGTAATCTTAATTATTCTCTTTCTCATATTATTTCCTATATTCAGTACATCATTAAAAATTAAACATAGTCCAGTTTTTCTCATGCGAGCGAGGGCGTTGTCAAACATGTAATAAGGAGCATGTAGAAATGTAATAAGGAAGATAAATGTGCTTCTACAAGCTTTGAGGTAAATTCTCTGTAGTCTAGCATTTGATCACTAATCTGCATAATGGACGAAGGACTATTTAAAAACATACTATTCAATGAATACGGCCCTCATTCTCTTTAAGGGCATAAGTAATGCACATTGTAATGCGGCATCTGTTTTGATTGAATTGTATAAGACCTTAAAGAGTCCAACTGTGTTTGATTGGTTTCCAGCCGTAATGTAACTCACTAGCATTAGCACAATAGCACGTTAGCCCTGCAGTGTAGTGCAGCATGGTGGTTAAGGAGACAGTGTTGTATCCAGGAAATTGCTGATCCAATATTCATTCTGGGCATCGTTTATTTTAACAAGGGTTGTTTTGAGTGAGCACCCACTGAAAACATGTTTAATATCTAAGAACACGCCATTAAATGGATCTGCATAAGAAAAAAATTGCGATGGAAAAAAAAAAATGCCAGCGCTCTGCTCTTCTGACTCTAATCCCGCAACCATTTTGGAACTCTCCACCCTCTCACTCCCCATTTTCATATTGTGCCTGACCTCCTTCGCCTCTTCTTTAGAATCTAATCTTACTCGCCCAACCCTTTTTGGCTCCAGTTGAACCATCTTTTATGAATTTTGCCTAACTATGCCCACCTTTTATGTCGTTCTTGCCGATCTCCCCAGAATCCACCCTCAGCCCCACCCCACCCCACCCCCGCCACCACCACCAAAAATAAAACCTCCCAATTTTCCACGTTTTACAGTAATTTGAATCACAGCTCTTAAAAACTGGCTCATTCCACTGCTACAATTCAAGCCAGCACACATCCTAGCCTGGAATGGGAAAGTTGATATTTCTATTGGGAACAAAGTTAAAAGACACAAGTTTATACAAACGATGATGGAGGTCATGGCTGTGATTTCTGTGGTCCGTGGTTTTTAACATTTTCATTATTTAGTTTTTAATGTTGATGAATGAACTGGTGATTCATCCTTCCCAGGAGGCCGTTCCACAAGGAACCCCACCGCGACAGTGCTTGATTGGCCGATTTATTAGGTTATACATGCTGCTCATCCCCAGAGCAGCCCCACGATTTAATTAAACACACAGGACTCGTCTGAAACCTCGATCGATACCGTAATCCAAAAATAAATAACTAAACAAATAACATCTCTCTCATCCGAGCAGCAGCAACAGGCGTGACATCATGACATTGTTCAATACTAAAAGCAGCGGTTTGCAGATTATCAGCCCAGCATGGGTTTATTTACAAACACGCTGGATGACGTTCAGAAACACAACTCTATTCATGTTTGCTTAACTGACATTGTTGACATATGCTTGACATGAGTCTTTTGTTTCACTAAATTATGTGTTGCTACTGTTTTTGCAAGCAATCCACGCTGAGTGATCTTCACATCCACATAAAAATGCATAAGGTCTCCTTTTAAATCACTATTCAGGGATTAATTCTCATCCAGACACAATGAATTTATTTGTACGTAGCCTAGAAGTAGATAATGGTTGAACGGTTGAATCCACCTGCAGTTAATATAAATTCACAAATGGTCCAGTGCACAATCTTCAGTAGTTTGTCAAACCAAACGTAGATGTCCTCTTTATAATAGGGCTTTATAAAAATTTGTATAAATATAAAAGGCAGCTCGATTTTTGGGCCTGTTCTTGACATGGTGTTCATTTTACTGTTGTTTATATTTTAGGGAAACTGGCTTGATGCCAGGTCCTTTAAATGATATCTTTAAATTATAAATGAAATCAAAAATGATATCATATCTTTGTATCGCTTCCATATCCAAGTTTAAAAAAGAGCCATAATATATTTCTTTACTGTTTACAGGACAGATGGATTTAATTAGATATTAATTTTATTCATTGTACAAACAAACATTAGACAATGCACATATATGTCTGGTTTGTACCCAGCAGGCCAAGGTCATTGCTACAGTCTCAGCTGTGGTTTTGGAAGACAAGCATGCCCTCCTTCAAGCATGTGAAACTGTGGTTTACCCACCCACACACTGGAACAGTGCCCTTAACAGGATGCAGACTGTGGGGCCCATCCACACACTGGAACAGTGCCCTAACAGGATGCTGACTGTGGGGCCCATCCACACACTGGAGCAGTGCCTTAACAGGATGCAGACTGTGGGGCCCATCCACACACTGGAACAGTGCGTTAACAGGATGCAGACTGTGGGGCCCATCCACACACTGGAACAGTGCCTTAACAGGATGCAGACTGTGGGGCCCATCCACACACTGGAACAGTGCCCTAACAGGATGCTGACTGTGGGGCCCATCCACACACTGGAGCAGTGCCTTAACAGGATGCAGACTGTGGGGCCCATCCACACACTGGAACAGTGCGTTAACAGGATGCAGACTGTGGGGCCCATCCACACACTGGAACAGTGCCTTAACAGGATGCAGACTGTGGGGCCCATCCACACACTGGAACAGTGCGTTAACAGGATGCAGACTGTGGGGCCCATCCACACACTGGAACAGTGCCTTAACAGGATGCAGACTGTGTGACCCATCCACACACTGGAACAGTGCCATAACAGGATGCAGACTGCAGGGTCCACCCAAACACTGGAACAGTGCCTTAACAGGATGCAGACTGTGTGACCCATCCACACACTGGAACAGTGCCATAACAGGATGCAGACTGTGTGACCCATCCACACACTGGAACAGTGCCATAACAGGATGCAGACTGCAGGGTCCACCCAAACACTGGAACAGTGCCCTAACAGGAAGCAGACTGCAGGGCCCATCCACACACTGGAACAGTGCCTTAACAGAATGAGCCACTCGCCAGTCTACAGAAACAAACTTTTTTTTAAATTATAATTTCTTACAATATAGCAAGTAATAAAATGTCAAGTAACGCTCTTAAACTTTTATTCGCTGTTGACAATCGATGGCTGTACCTTAAAAAATCTGAATCCCTTCTTGCCATGCTGCCAACTCCTATGAGTTCAGCACAAGATTGTGGTAATCAGTTTTCAAAAAGGAGAGAATCTATTTTTTCTTATCATAACTCTCCTGTCACCAACACATGAAATTGTGATAAAAACCATCTTCTTTTATGGAGGAATTAAAAACATTTCATATGACAGAAAGAGGCTGGGTCTCCAGGAATATGAGAGTGTAATCGTTTGCAAGGTGTAGCCTGTCCATGGCATAACATTACTCTGGAGGATTAAGGACAAATCCATTGAAAAATGTTTATCAGCTAATAAACATTAGGCTACTAAACCACAGTTTTTTTATTTCAGAACACAAGGGAGGGACTTTGTTCAATTCATGTGTGTGTGTGTGTGTGTGCGCGCGCGTGCGTGTGTGTTTGTGTGTGTGTGTACCATATGAATATGTGTACAAATTTTAACATACAATAAAAAATATATAAGCATGTATTTTATTAATTGGAGTGAATGCAAAGTGCTGCAAACTGATGAATAACTCCCCCCATAGGGTGCACAGCACGTGAGGCCATGTGTAACGTGGTATGTAAGCTTGGTCCATGTGACCCAGCTTTATAAAATAAGTCAAAATAAAACAATGTTCCAGCAAAAGCATTTAAGTACCAAAGAGATTCTACTAAAGACAACTTGTTGGAAGAGGTGTTACCTCTCTCTATCATCCCTCGTTATCCTTGTGCATTCCTGGTCTTGATTAATGCCTCTTTAATGATGCTATATCAGGTTAATAGTCTCCTTTTTTTTACTTCTTATCTTTTCTTGAGGGATCCAGTCCCCGGGAGTCTTTATTTTTATCGTTTGATAACACTATCCAGCCCGCTCTGGAGCTCTGCGGAGATAATCTGAAATCGTCCGTTTTAACAGAGTTCACCTGCGACAGCAATTACGGAGCCAGCGTGAGGCCGGGGTGTGGAACGCGTTTGTGCCGGGTCACCTGTCGTGAGGCTCAGCGGTGACTGATGGTCTGTTACGACTGGGATCAAAACCATGGCCGCGTATGGCGAAGGTGTAGAAGTAACAGGGTGAAACGGGGAAAAACGCAGACGGCGATCGACATGAGGCCAGCAAGGAGGAGCTGAAAGGAATGTTGGCGAAAGAGCATCATGGCTTATCTTTAATTACCATGGGGTTGTCTTCGTAATCATGAATGTTTCGGTAAGTGTGGGCTGAGGTTAATAATGACTTACGTGAAAATCGTCCCTCAATTCTTTTCAGCTGTCATCACACCACCAATTAAATGCTGCCTATGGTGTCGGTGGATGACAAAGTCAGCTGCGTTTTTGATTTGCCCATCTATAGGTGCTCAGGTAAACAGGAGGGGCCACTGAAGTGCGATGGAGCCAATTCATTTAACTGGCTTGAACCTTATCATGCCCTTAATTGCTGCCTTGCCATGGCGGACCTCCAGCCATAGCCTGTAACGTCACAGCTGGGAACCAAGTCCCAACTCACAGGGTCCACCTCTGCTTCCCAAACAGGTGACTTTTCTGTGTGAGCCATCTGGAGCCCCATGCAAGTGCAGGTTTCCTTTACTCAGAGCAAAGGGAGCTTTGCAGTCACACCAACCCTAACCCTAACCATTGTGCTTGAGTAATTGATTGTGTATAATTTTGTTAAGAACTACCATTGTTCATATCATTGTTAAAGGCATTAAGACACTACATGGCATCATAAGATCAGGTGAAGCGTTGGCCTTGGAATTATCAAAAAAAGATGGATGGATGGATGGATGGATGGATGGATGGATGGATGGATGGATTTTGGTTGATTGATTGATTTATTGATTGATAGGTGGGTGGATGACTAGATAGATAGACAGACAGACAGACAGATAGATAGATAGATAGATAGATAGATAGATAGATAGATAGATAGATAGATAGATAGATAGAATAACAGAGCAGGCTTGGTATGGTGGCACTTTCAGCTCGTTGCTGATAATGACAGCTGTGGCCTGTTGCCTCATCGGTGGTTTGTAAGGAGGGCCAGATCCCAGTCCTTTAATGTGAGGGTTGTTTAGCTTTGGACTGGATGCCAGTTTCTGAGCCTGAATTGCCTACAGGCCAGATATCCCTTAGGTTTTGTAGCTCTATGTTCTGTTTTATGATTTATCTTTCATTTTAGATGTGTTTCAGATTTTTCCATAATTGTTTAGATATTAAACTTGGCCTGGCAGGCTTGTTTGGCTGTTAAAATGGCAGTTTGCTACCCTGTCTCTCTTCCTCGTTCAGCTCCACCTCTCTCCTGCTGACAAACTAACCACGCCCACCTAATTCCCACGGCTCCCTCACTCCCCTATTGAACATGTTCAAACTCTTGTTACAATAGGTTTTTAACAGATCTGTATAACTATTATGTAATAATAACACCATTCTCACATTATTATGAGATTAAAATATACTGTGTATCGTACCCCTGGCACTCTACTCATTGCCCTGTCCCCTTCTCAAGACATATCCCTTTGAAACATGACCTGCAGATCAGGAGCCAGTATTTTAACATGAACTCACAATGCAGATGTGCTCTGTGGATGGCTGGCTCAAGTGTTAATAGCAGAGACACAGTGAGACAATGATATTAATGTATGCATGGTTGTATCACTGAATATCGAAGTGTTATTATTTTACAATATTGCATATGTTTGGCGTGGTGCCATGGTTACACCTGGGTCCCCTGATGTCCCAATGATCTGCTGATCTCCTAATGTCCCATAAATAACCTCCAGACCTCTGCCAAATAATGTTCCCAAATCATTCTCATACATGGTGCAGAAGTTTTTAACTCCATTTCCTGACGTTTCTATTCGCTGAAATGTATACCCTTTGTGCCCATAAATCTTGCAGACCTGCATGCCAGTCTGGTCCGTGTTCTGTTTGATCTTGGCTTATTTATCTTATACACCTGTGCAGGTGGGAAGGGGACTTTGATGTTTGGGTTTTTTTAGAATCAGGGCTCTATCTTTCACCAGGATTCAGAGGACATGGATACAGTAGTAAAATGATTATACTTTTTTATCTGTTACATCTTGAACAAAAAATGCTCTGATAATATTTAATCAACAATTACATGAGTGTTTAATTTGGCATTTGGTTTGAAATATATTTGATGTCATAAAACATGATGGTGTGTTTTGTTCGGCTCCTGGCGTGGCACGAGTGCTCTGTGTTTAGTCCTGATCTACAAAACAATGCAACTCACAGCTGTTACCAGTCTCAGAAATAATACTGGGGGAAGTTAAAATTGGTTTTTTAAAAAGTTTCTTTTGCTTCCTAGAGTAGACAGTTTTGCTAAATGAAAAAAAAATAAAAATAAATAAATAAAAAGGACATTACTCCTGGAAAGCGAGCGCTGTAATCTCCAGAGAATGAAGAACACAGGGGCCTGAGTCAACCCTCTTTTTCATATGCCTTCACCTCTCCTGCCTGCGAGGAAAGACAGAAAAGGATATGCTCGACAGCGTTCGCCCTCCCAACCTTAACTGAGAACATAAGTCAGATAAGTTCCTGAAAAACAACTCAGCACCAACACCTGCACAGTCTGTTTGTAGTCTGACAGTAATCCATCTGAATCCACAGAAAAGTGTATTTTATTCGCTGCCTTTGTGAATTTCCACAGGTGATGTTTACAGTGCATTTTCTTGAACTTTTCTTTAACTTTGTCACCCAGGGACAGTGTGTTGTGTGGAATGAACAAAGACTTTGCAACCCACATGATCCCTCTGGTTTATTTACAGTTCATAAAAAGTATCATAAAAAACCAGCTAATACTTGATTCTGCAAATCATGTTTACACAAAATATCTGTATCACTGTTCACTATCACTGTTTGAATTCTCTTGACACTGTTGGAGTATCTCTCTTTGATACTCCCTAGTTGTTCCATATATTTTTTCTATATGCAAGGCATGTCTTGTATTGCTTTTTGCATTTAATCCTCAAAGAACAATCACATTTTTGTAGTGTCTACCAGTGCTATTTCTTAGGTTGTTTTATTTAAATAATACAAATACATGTAGGTATTGCACTGATCAAATATGTTCATACAATTCACAGATCAATTTAACTGAAACAGAGATATATATTGCAAACAATAACCCCAGTGAAATGACAGCTGGGAAAAGGAATTAACAATAATTACAAATAGATTATGAATGCAATTTTGTAGCAGTGCAACATCTTTCACATACAATGTTATTTATTTATTTTTTAAAGGTGAAAGACAGTAGCACAATCATGGTGACATCAATACATTTTCAATTTAAACACCCTTTCAGAAGAGATATTACTGAATCCAACACCACTCTTAATGTTAGATCACCTAATGACCCCAAATGTGATAATGTGATAATGTGATAATTGGTATATTCAGTGCATTGGGTGGCATCTACACTGTTATGATTTGTAAAAGATGACATATAACTGTTGGCTGCAGTGTTAAAGGAGAAAATGTGTCAAGATAAATATTGTAATATTTCATTTTACAGTGCTGTCACATTTCACATTTGCTCACGCTTTAACCGCAGGTGCAAGTGCTGTTGCTTAAAAGATGAATGTATTTGATGCATGTTGTCAAGTAAACAGGATTTTAAGCTGATGCATATTTGTCACACCTGCTCCCAGTCAGCCAGCTCAGCCACGCCCACTCCCAGTCAGCCAGCTCAGCCACGCCCACTCCCAGTCAGCCAGCTCAGCCACGCCCACTTCAGCCCTGCTCAACCTCACCGGCTCATTGAATGCACCTGCATCCAATCATTCACTCAGCTCCTGCTACTTAAGGAGACTGTCTGCCTTTTCTCATTGTGAGGTATTGTTCATGTGACTTCACTAAGCCTGTGCTGTTCTTATCGCATTTGCCTACTGCAATTTTGAACTTGATTGCTTGACCCTGTGTTTTCTTTTGGATTTGTTTGGGACTGCTGGTCTCCTTTTTTGACCAGTTTACATTCCTGTCTACCATTTCAGTTGTCTTATTAAAGTGATCATTTCTGTATCCTTACAATATTTTAAAAAAAATGAAATTGAATTCCATGAATAGAAAAGTAATAATAATAATAATAATAATAATAATCATACAAAAGGACCATCTCCATATTGTAGTCTAGTTTAGGCAGCTTGTAACCAATGAAGTTTATTCAAAACACCATATTACAAGGACACAGAGGTTTCATGTAAAGTAATAATGAAACAGTTTTTTTTATTCCTTACTGTCTGATTGGGTAGTCTGTAGTCTGGAAATGTAGATGTGTTGTGTAAACATCAGTCTCAAGTTTAAACTCAAAAGTCCTTCTCCCAATCAGCCCAGTCACACACACAGCAGAATATTTCTATAAACACTTATACTCTCATAAGGAACACTGAGTTCCCATTGACTACAGTTTCTTCATGGCAATATAAAACTGAGCTTTGTCGCATGTGCTGGATACCTCTCAGGTGACAGGAATTACGTGAGATCGGCCATGATGAATGTTAATCAATGATGCGTTTCTCATTAAAGCACATAATGTCTCATTATTCCATAGCCCTCCAAAGCCTGGAAAATACAATTAGCTTTCCATCTGAATTGGTATTCAAGTCCATACTAACTATTCAACTGATGTTCCACTTCTTGAAAAATTACCCATGAGAGCATTGTAACAACAGTCCCTTTTAGCCAGTGTGATGTGTCTGAAGGTGTGTGTGTGTGTGTGTGTGTGTGTGTGTGTGTGTGTGTGTGTGTGTGTGTGTGTGTGTGTGTGTGTATTTGTGACTGTGTGTGTAAGTGTGCTTGTACATAGGCTTTTTGACCAAGCTTCTGACTTTTCGTGTGAAATATCCCCTTGTATTAGAAGGCCAGTCTCATAACAGAAATGGCCCCTGACTCTCAAAGATTGCGGACAAGCATACACATGTATAACAGGCTGATACAAGCTGGTTCTTTTCCCTTCACAGTCCACTAGCCGAGCCAAGTAGCCTCTGTGTTTGATGAACCCGCTTCAATACGTAGCCAGCTCATGAATCTATTGTGGTTGGCACGGAGGCACATTATTTGTGGCAGAATCACCCAGAGAGGGAGGGATCCGGTAGGTAGGATAAGCACATCTCACCAAGCATTACCAACCCCTGCAGGTCAGTCAAGTGACTACAAGTCTGCCTGTACATCCTAAATACTAAATCTATGAGTGCACTTAGCAGGGGGATCATAGTTTTAAACAAAGCAGTGAATGACGTCATGTGCTTCAGAGGGTAGCACTTGATTGGCTGTGTTGTCCCAAACCTACAGAAGTTGTGAAGTTGAGTTCAGCTGCCAGACTGTTCTGGGCTCTTAAAATTGGGATATATAATATATTTTTGAAGATAGCTGAAATATAATGTCCTCTTTGTTTAACTGCAAGATCAAGATCAAAATAATGTGTATGTATGATCTTGTACTTCCCTCTTCACTTGAATCTTAAGTTGTGGAGAGCTCTGGAAATTGTATTTCTGAATATCCACCACTTTGTAACATTGTTTTATTATCATTAATAATATAATAATAATGCAAGTAACAATAGTTATAATTAATATACTGCCACAAAGTAAATCTGGACAGTTAAATTCAGCAGCATAGGTTTTTACTACATATGGTTCCAAGAGAGTATAAAAGTTTTTAAAAAGTGGTGATTTTTATACAGAATTTTGTACTTGACACACATTCTTATGAATACAAAAATGAAAGGCATGGCAAACTATTTAACAATTTAAAATCACTCAGAATCTGAGTGGTTGTACAAGGATTATATGTATTTTTTGGAAACACTTTTTTCTTTTTTTCATTTCATGTGTATATATTTTTCATAGCCTCTGTGATAAAGTGACACCAGACCGGGTCAGAGTATGATCCAGCGGGCCTGTGGGTCCATTTCCTCAGAGCTCTGTGGATGAGGAGCGCTAATTCCTCTCCTCAGAAGCTGTTTCACACCCCCGGCGTGTGGGGAGGACCGGGCCCGATAATGGAGGGATGTGCGGCGCTCTGTTGTGCCTCAGAGGTGTTAACTGTCGCTGGTGACACAGAGTCGCCGTGGTAATAGTAAGGAGACAGACAGAGGACAAATGGGAAGGAGTAATGTGTCATCCAGTGTAACTTTATGCTCTCTTCTTCTGAGCTTCTGCAAAAAGGGCACAATATAAAACATCTCTACTTCTCTACTTTCTGTGCTATTTATTTGTTTAAATTGCAAGTGTTAAAAGTAACAAAATAGTAAAAATAAAGTATTTATGTGGTTTATACGCATGTATGCACACTAACATGTACACACACACACACACATATACGGTGTGAATAAAGTCATGGAAATCACAGCAACAAAAAGATACTTTAAAATGCACAAGGCCATCATCTATAGCCAGCATGCACAGAGCTATAGAGTCTACAAGAGCCTGAGGAGAATACAACAGTCTTCCATAAGTAGGGCTTTTGCCTCAGAAGGTCAGTTATCTCACGTTTTGTCGATGGAAGTGGAAAAGGCCTACACATGATCGGACTTGGGTTCAGGTCTCACAAGTGAGAAGGCCATGCCATACAGCTAAAGGCCTACTCCAACCAGACCTGCTCCCGTATGCCATACAGCTAAAGGCCTACTCCAACCAGACCTGCTCCCGTATGCCATACAGCTAAAGGCCTACTCCAACCAGACCTGCTCCCGTATGCCATACAGCTAAAGGCCTACTCCATCCAGACCTGCTCCCGTATGCCATACAGCTAAAGGCCTACTCCATCCAGACCTGCTCCCTTATGCCATACAGCTAAAGGCCTACTCCAACCAGACCTGCTCCCGTATGCCATACAGCTAAAGGCCAACTCCAACCAGACCTGCTCCCGTATGCCATACAGCTTAAGGCCTACTCCATCCAGACCTGCTCCCGTATGCCATACAGCTAAAGGCCTACTCCATCCAGACCTGCTCCCGTATGCCATACAGCTAAAGGCCTAATCCAACCAGACCTGCTCCCGTATGCCATACAGCTATAGGCCTACTCCAACCAGACCTGCTCCCGTATGCCATACAGCTAAAGGCCTACTCCAACCAGACCTGCTCCCGTATGCCATACAGCTAAAGGCCTACTCCAACCAGACCTGCTCCCGTATCTCACTCAGGGTAATGCTCATAAAATGGCAGAGGAGAGTGGTGTGTCGGGTAGTTTGAGGAGTAACACCTCCTCATGTGCCTATAGTACTTTTACTGTCAAGGTAGCTACGTCTCAGTCATCCACAACGTATGCCAGCGCGTACATCACAGCCTCTGGAGCGTCATTTCAGGGGAAGCCAGACAGCTGACTTCTACTGCCAAAATATTCACACTTTCAGTGATTTCACTAAAAAAGCCTATTTTCAGGCCTGGGTTGATATGAGGCTCTGAACTACTGGGTATGATTTATAGCAGGGGCTGTCAAGATAAGTCATGCTGGACTGTCTCTATGATGCTCACCAAAGTATTTGCCAACAACTTGTGCAGTGTGGAGAGAGCCATTGGCAGACACAGCCTCCTCTGTGGGGAAAAAAATCAAATTACATTGAGTGAAATGATTAGTCAGTGCCATTATTTTTATAATGTTTATAATGTCTGACATTGCCCTCCCTCAGGGTATAAGTGTACCAAAAACCAAAAATGCCAGGAAAACATGACCCATGCCATCTCAGAACCATGATAATGGCAGTTTTTTTTTTTTTTTTTTTTTATTTAGTCACTACCTAGTGTGCACGTATTCAATCCAAGTTTGTGCGGGGAGTTTGTTAACATTACCATTTGTCAGGGAGCAGCTTTTCATGGAGACCAGGCCCGAGACCCCCGCTGAGCAAGAAATTTCATTTAAAAATGACAATTCACCTGCATCACCTGTGTCACCTCCATCACCTGCATCACTTGTGTCACCTCCATTACCTATGTCACCTGTGTCACCTCCATCACCTGCATCACCTGTGTCACCTCCATCACCTGTGTCACCTCCATCACCTGCATCACCTGTGTCACCTCCATCACCTGCATCACCTGTGTCACCCTCCATCACCTGCATCACCTGTGTCACCTGTGTCACCTCCATCACCTGCATCACCTGCATCACCTGTGTCTCCTGCATGTAGTGCGTAGCCTGTCTGAGCTCAACCAATGGAAATACGATTTAAAAAATAGAAGCAGCTGACATCATGGTTTTCTGTGGAATCCACAAATGGACAGTGAAGTTGGAGAGATAACTTTTTAGAGATGAGTTGGCCTGTTGGTATCCCAAAGAGTTAGGAACAGAGACACAATTTATACATACTGTACATACTGACAGAGGATGGATGGAGAGATGAGGAGGATACTTAAACTTTAATCATGAAATATTGCGTTCTGCTCTGATGTCATGTGTAATAGCTTTATTTATGACTGAATGGGGTGACTGTATCTATTATAAATGGGATTCCTGTTTAAATTGTTGGTTCCTATGAGTTATGTCTGGTAGTGGATATGCAATATGCATGTGATCATATTTTGCCCTGGTTGAGTGGCTTTAGATGTTTAGGTATTTCTCTTATGACTAGATAATGAGGTTGTACAGCTTTAATCGGATAGAATTAGTCATTTTAGAGTATTTCCAAAAACTCAGAGATCTCAGCGTGGAAGACGTGAACTCTTGATGTTACAGTCCAGAGTGCTGAGCTGGGTTTTTAGATGAGCGGAAAGTATGCAAAATAAAGTGAACAGCAGTTTTCCATAATCTTTTAGGAAACCAGTGTAATATCTATGCAGCATACAGAATGTGGGTTTACTTGTCAAAATCTATTCCCCATGGTAACGTTTCTGTGAAATATTACCGCCTTTGAAAATGTCTGTTTTGCTTTATTTGCTTTCATTCCCCTCAGATAGGTCTTTTTTTCTATATTTTATTTCATGCTAAACTGCATTATTTATGTTTAATTTTATTTTATGCATACTTATTAAATTACTGTTGTTCAGAGTGGTTGTGGTTACTGGGACACTGGGCGGAGGGGCTGGACGCACACAGAGCCAGTGATGGTGTCATTCGCACGGAGGAGAAACTGACAAATTACTGCAGTCCCATGACTCAGCTCAAAGTGAAAGATAGGGTAACACCAATGAAGCTTTCACACTACTCTACACCCTGAAAAAAACACAATAACCAAGTGTCAGGCCCCATGGAAAATTAGTTATAAATGTGACATCACAGGGGTATTCCTGTAGATCTATTGGCGGCTTTTATTTATTTCTTTATTCATTTAGTTAGTTAGTGTGTGTGTGTGTGTGTGTGCGTGTGCGTGTGCGTGTGCGTGTGCGTGTGCGTGTGCGTGTGCTTGTGCGTGTGCGTGTGTGTGTGTGTGTGTGTGGGTGTGTGTGGGGGGGGTTTATGGGAAGAAGTTGGGGGAGTGGGTGGTCTAGTCATACACATCCAGTATAAAGAAATTTCTGCCTCTTTATATTTTTGGTTTAGGTTTTAGGTGTTTTAAGTTACATCTGGAGTTTCCATACATCTCCTTAACTGTCCATGTCTGCTGTTAATTGTGTTGTAAGTGGGGCTTTTTTTCCCCGAATGCATCAAGTCCAGCTTCTTAAAACCAATGTGCCACCACATGTGTAATGGGCGCATCCAGACATGGGGAATAACCAGGAATGATCATATGATGAATCCAGTGCCAAAATGTGTCTGAAAGTTAAATCTGGCAATGCAATATTTTACCAGGTTATGACTCATATCAAAAAATAAATAAATAATAAATAATAATCTTCAGAAATGGTTTGTATCATTTTTAGCACATCAAATACGGAGACATGTCAGGTCAAGACTCCAGAGGATATTGCCTGTTCTGGAGCCAGTGGCGTTCCCCGGCACTGGCCGTTCACTGGAGCTCTCTGGGGCAGTGTGTGGCCACTCCTCCTGCATGCAGAGTGGGATCGCTGCCAGAGGCCGCAGCGTGATTGCGCCACATTAATTGTTGTGTGTGGTGCTATTGCTCACATGGGACCTCTTTGTTTATTGCGGTGCCGGTGGGCCTGTCTCAGTTATTATTGAGCCGGAGAGTCTCTGGGTTGTTTATTGTTGTGCAGGTGGATTTTTTTATTTATTTATCTTTTTTTTTTGGGGTGGGGTGGGGTGGAAATGTATTATTAACCATTTCTTAAATGGGTCTCTATTGTTTATTGACTGTTGGGGTTTGAGGTTGTCTTTGTGTTTTTTATTGATTGTGGATTATGACTATGATTGCCTTATTTTTGTTCATGGTTGTTTTATTTATTGTTTGTGGGGTTTATGTGCAGGTGCGATTGTGGTTTTTGGTTGTAGTGTAGATTTTTTGGGGTTGTGTTGCTTGTTGTTTGGGGATTATTGTGTTATCATGTGCAATTGCATACTTGGTAGAGAAGGTTGGGTTGGGGTTAGACAGGAATCATTCATTATGTGTCATGTTTTTTTTCCTAGCTGTGGTGTTCCATTTTTTCTTGAGGGTTCTTACATCTGTTTTCGTATGTTCCCAATCACAAGCACTCTCAAATACAATCGCATGCACAGTAACAGTAAATTGTTACTAATAAATATGTCATTGGTAAATATGTTTCCTCACACCTGATCAGTCATTTCATAATCAAACATCCCTCTATTCTATAACATACGCTTCAAGGCCTGTTCCCATAATTAGATTTTATTTTGTACCGTGTCTATTCAGAGAGTGCATCAGTGTAAAATCAATTGTATCACGGTTAATTAAACTGTTCAGAGCTGTTTTAAGTCCAATCAACCAAATATATCCCATTACAAACAGGAATAGTCTACCATAGTTGACTTTACCCTGAGTGTATGCTGTTCAGTTATGTTAATATATGAAGTATCAGATGCTGTGGATTATGGGAGTGTAATTCCTGAAAATTACTTCCCATTGTTTGCTTGGAAATTCAAAATCACCCAGAATGCTGTTTTTTTTAAATTATTATTATGATTATTTTAGCAGATAAGCATCACTGCTTTGTGAAGTGCACAGAGCCTGATCATGTGTGACATTGAACTGACCCAAATAAAAGGGACCTTTTGCAGCCATTCACTGAATGAGGCTGGATGAAACACAGTCTGTGGAGGAGCTGCTCCCCTTGTCATCAGCATAAATACAGAGATTTCTCTCTGTGATCCGCACCTTTCAGCTCCCTTCTTAAAAAGGCGCGGTACTCAGGGAGGTGAGATGGAGACAAATTGATGCGATTTACAAGACGATGAGGAAAAAAAAAAAGGAAAAATGAGGTCACGTTCATGCTAGACTTGAAGAACTGAGAAGAATCTGAGGAGACATCAGTGAAAAAATGAATGCGTCCCAAAAAGAAAAAAAGACAAGAAAGAAAAAAAAAATAAAACGATTTAGTAATTACCCTGGGATTGTCATTTTCATTGATTCTACAGTATGTTGACTCAGACAGTCAAAAGGCGTTTTGGCTCTGTCCTAATTACAGAGAATGCGCTGTCATTGTCTATCACAAAGACAGAAATGATATGGCTTTGATAAAGTCTGGCACAGTCCGAAAGTCCTCACAGTACTGCTTGTTACAAGAATGCAGTCTGCATGCTACTACGGTGAAGTTAGTGATGCAATTTATTTTTGGGCTGGCTAATCACAAGATGCATATTGTTTCACATTTCTGTGGGCTGACATAAGTGAGACAGTGATGAGGTTGCATTCTCGAAACCTAGCCACTCAGGATCTGATGGCATACCTGGCAAGCTTCGCAAACTCTTCTCAGCCTCGGCCTCTTTCAGATCGGTTCGGATTGGTGCCATCAAAAACTCCTGTGGAGACTTTGCCTGGTTTTAATAGTTTATCATAGCATATACCCACTCACTGTGGGATTCATTGTGTGTGCTCACTGAATGTGGGATTCATTGTGTGTGCTCACTGAATGTGGGATTCATTGTGTGTGCTCACTGAATGTGGGATTCATTTCATGCACTCACTAAATGCAGGATTCATTTTGTGTGCTGACTGATTGTGGGATTCATTTCGTGTGCTGACTGATTGTGGGATTCATTATGCACTCACTGAATGTGGGATTCATCTCGTGTGCTGACTGATTGTGGGATTCATTATGCACTCACTGAATGTGGGATTCATTGTGTGTTCTCACTGATTGTGGGATTCATTATGCACTCACTGAATGTGGGATTCATTGTGTGTGCTCACTGATTGTGGGATTCATTATGCACTCACTGAATGTGGGATTCATTGTGTGTGCTCACTCATTGTGGGATTCATTATGCACTCATTGAATGTGGGATTCATTGTGTGTGTTCACTGATTGTAGGATTCATTATGCACTCACTGAATGTGGGATTCATTGTGTATGTTCACTGATTGTAGGATTCATTATGCACTCACTGATTGTGGGATTCATTATGCACTCACTGAATGTAGGATTCATTGTGTGTGCTCACTCATTGTAGGATTCATTATGCACTCACTGAATGTGGGATTCATTGTGTGTGTTCACTGATTGTAGGATTCATTATGCACTCACTGAATGTGGGATTCATTTTGTGTTTTCACTAAATGTGGGATTCATTTTGTGTTTTTGTAAGCTACTAAATGTGATATTCATTTTGTGTTTTCACATTGTGTATGTTCACTGATGTGAAATGTGTTTTTCACTAAAGATTCATTTTGTGTTTTCACTAAATGTGGGATTCATTTTGTGTTTTCACTAAATTTGGGATTCATTTTGTGTTTTCACTAAATGTGAGATTCATTTTGTGTTTTCACTAATGGGATTCATTTGAATGTGTGGATTCATTGTGCGTGCTCACATTGTAAATGTGAAGATTCACTTGAAATTCATTTTGTGTTTTCACTAAATGTGAGATTCATTTTGTGTTTTCACTAAATGTGAGATTCATTTTGTGTTTTCACTAAATGTGAGATTCATTTTGTGTTTTCACTAAATGTGGGATTCATTTGTGTTTTCACTAAATTTGGGATTCATTTGTGTTTTCACTAAATGTGAGATTCATTGTGTAATTTTTCACTAAATGTAGGATTCATTGTGTTTTCACTAAATGTGGGATTCATTGTGTTTCATTCATTAAATGAATGAGATTCATTTGTTTTTCACTAACTAAATGTGGGATTCATTTTGTGGGCTCAGTGATTGTGGGATTAATTTTATGCTCTCACTGATTGTGAGATTCGTTTCAAGCACCCACTCATTGTGGGGTTTATCAGAAGTGGCAATTGACAATTTGTTTAATGGCAAAGCACCTCCTTGGAGTTTGGTGGAGGTGCAACACAGGGTAGTAAAAAATTAGTCTCAAGAGAGCATTGAGTAGGGTCAACGAGATGCATGTGGAGAGATCAGGAAATCCAGGTCTTGGAGAGCACGTGTGAACACCTAAGCACTTCTTTTAAGCCAATGATTGGCTAAAGTGCAGAAACATGCCTACATGCCGCAGACACCGTGGCCCTGCAGGACTAGCGTTTGACACTCCTGGTCCAGGGGAGTGGAGGACTGTCTGGAGGGAGACTTTTTTAAAGAGATAAAATGGATATGCCCAGGGTGGGGATTATGGGATGGCAGCAGGAGATGGAGTTATGATGGAGAAAGCAGTGTTACAGGCCTAACAGAGAAAACACAGCAGGGCTTTTAATGTATAATGTGTGTGTGTGTGTGTGTGTGTGTGTGTGTGTGTGTGTGTGTGTGTGTGCACGCATGTGTGAGTAAAACTCTCTCGATTTGATCATTTGCCACATTATAATATATATATACACTTTTAACATAACATAATATAATAACTAAGACAGTATAACTTTACAAAAGCTGATGGTATTATATTGCCTTCATGTAGACTGGGTAAAAAAAATAATACAATTTTCAGTTCTGTAATATACACTTCAAGAGGAATTCCTGACTTTGTCATTACTGTACTAAAATGATAAAGCTTTTCTGGGCAGTTGATACCGATTCATGCGAGCGGATCTAAAGCTGTGATATGCATCCGGTGATCTGAAATGAAACGGTTAAACACAACGCACGTCTTCATATCAGATGTGTGTCAGCCGAAGCTTGGTCGCTTAAAGGAGCAGCGCTTGTAACAGTCTGATCTGATGATTGCTTCGGCCGGATGGGCCCGCATGCTCTCGAGAACGCTGATGAATTTGTCACGGTCCGCGGTGCTGCCCGCCTCCCTCCGATGATAACAGAGCCAGCGAACATGGCTCAAGCATGGAGCCCTTCTTGGCTGATCTGATATTGAGTGGGGCTGTTCCACTCCGCGCTGGCAGTGTGAGCCAAAGCGGTCCATTGTGGGAGTCAAAGATTTCGATTTCAATTAGACCAGGGGGTGGTTTCACCCTGTTTCCTTTTACCCCAAATAATGAAAATACTGACAGTTTGCTTATTTGTTACTCGCTGTTTTGAGACCGATTTCACAGCCCAGCATTTCACTTGCTGCCCACTTAGAGCTGGATCCACAGTTATATACAAGGCTGTTTTGGTCTTCCAGAGTCTAAGTTTCCAGTTATTAGAACCCCCAACTAAATGGTAGATGTCTCTGAGATGTTTCGACACTTTACAGAAAATTAAATTTTTGCAATATTCCTTTTTAAACAATTGCACTTTTCTGTACATCTCCTCAATGTGTGTTTTTGTTTTACAGTTACATGATCATATAGTGCAAGATGGAGGGTTTTTTCTTTCACCAGAAACAAAAGGAAAAATCATCAAATCGCAGAAAGAAAAGGAATAGAATGCAAACACAGGTGTAGAAACAAATGAAGGCTTCAGTTCCCTGGGTAAACCAATTGATCTCGTGCAGCTGAAGGGGAAAGGCCTTGGGTGAGCTGTGAGCTGGCTGTGTGGGTGAGGGTGAATGGGATAAAATGCTCCTGCAGAGACCAGATGAAGTGTGTGTGTGTGTGTGTGTGCGTGTGGCGTGTGTGTGTGTGTGTGTGTGTGTGTGCGCGTGGATGTGTGTGTGTTTGAGTGCACACATGTGTCTGTGTGTTTGTGTGTGTATATGTGTGCTTCTGTGTGTGTGTGTGTGTGTGTGTTTGTTTATGTGTGCTTCTGTATGTTTGTGTGCGTTTGTCTGTTTGGGCATGTGTGTGTGTGTGTGTGTTTGTGTGTGTTTGCATGTTTGTGCGTGTGTGTGTGTGTGTGTGTGTGTGTGTGTTTGCATGTCTGTGCATGTGTGTGTGTGTGTTTGCATGTTTGTGTGTGCATGTGCGTGTTTGTGTATGTAGTGGGGTGGTGGTTAATGGTGTTCCTTGGGGCAATGGCCCTCGACTCTTTCCCCAAATAATCCATCAGCACCACAGGCCCTGGGAAAACGTGAGTGATTTTCATCGCCGTGATTAAAAGGACGACTCCAGGTCCAGTGTGAGATATAACGAGCCGGTTCACGCGGTATTAACCTCTGATGTAAGTCAGACTGTATAAACAGCCATGACAGCGCCAATTACCACTCTGGCATAACGCATTGGCGGTATTTCCAAGACTGATATCACAACCCTTTCTGGCATTATGACTGGTACCGTTTGACACCACACAATGGTGATCTGGCAAAATATATTGAGCCATATTTATATTCCGCCAGAGGGTTTGGATATAAAGGGGCACATTTCAGTTGATGAACCATTTTATGGAACCACTGGCATATCTGAAATGACCTTGTGCGACATAAGATCAATGTGCATTCCATTCTCTCATTTTTATTCTTAATGATATCACATGTGGCTTGATTTTTTGTGTGTGTGTGTGTGTGTGTGTGTGTGTGTGTGTGTGTGTGTGTGTGTGTGTGTGTGTGTGTATATTTGTGTTTATCACGTTCGCATTCTTAAATCAAATCACAGGCAGATTTATTTTCTTTTGAACCGTATTGATGTGTCAGATATTAAAGTGGTTAAATTACACAAAAACACTTAAAATGTTTGGTTTGGTTTAATTTAATTTAATTTTTGTAAGGCTAGTGTTATTTTAAGGCCCATGAATAAACGTGGATATTTGTGAAAATGAATGCATACGCTTCAAAATAAACATATTCTTTTTTTAAAGAAATGTCCGCGAGGGTTTCCGTCCACACAGGCATCATTTGCATCGCGGTGCTCCACAGTGGCGTGTGTGTCCTTTTGCATTCTCCAGGCTACAGGCTGCGGCCTTTCGGGAGCAGTTAGCAATCGGTTAGCTCATGATTTGTATAACACAAGAATAAAACAGAATAGCAGCTTTAAAAATGATATGAATTCTGCTTGTGCCTCTGTAAGCTCTGCTGCCTCCCTGCTGGCTGGAGGGCCACAGCAGGTTAGCAAACACGAGCAGCAGGGTGATGCTTGTAAACATTAACCTTGGATCACCAAGGTTACCCAGTCAGTCCACTTCAACGCTGATGCAAATTGACAGAGCATTATGGTTTTTCCGATAACAAAAAGGACTAAAGTTTTTTATTACCGTTTTCATTTTGGATCACCAGGTTATGTAGAAGTATTGTAATGTTTAGAGGGCAAATGCATTTGTTTTTTTGTGTGTGTTTGCATGTTGTGTGCGTGTGTGTGTGTGTGTGTGTGTGTGTGTGTGTTTGCATGTCTGTGCATGTGTGTGTGTGTGTTTGCATGTTTGTGTGTGCATGTGCGTGTTTGTGTATGTAGTGGGGTGGTGGTTAATGGTGTTCCTTGGGGCAATGGCCCTCGACTCTTTCCCCAAATAATCCATCAGCACCACAGGCCCTGGGAAAACGTGAGTGATTTTCATCGCCGTGATTAAAAGGACGACTCCAGGTCCAGTGTGAGATATAACGAGCCGGTTCACGCGGTATTAACCTCTGATGTAAGTCAGACTGTATAAACAGCCATGACAGCGCCAATTACCACTCTGGCATAACGCATTGGCGGTATTTCCAAGACTGATATCACAACCCTTTCTGGCATTATGACTGGTACCGTTTGACACCACACAATGGTGATCTGGCAAAATATATTGAGCCATATTTATATTCCGCCAGAGGGTTTGGATATAAAGGGGCACATTTCAGTTGATGAACCATTTTATGGAACCACTGGCATATCTGAAATGACCTTGTGCGACATAAGATCAATGTGCATTCCATTCTCTCATTTTTATTCTTAATGATATCACATGTGGCTTGATTTTGTGTGTGTGTGTGTGTGTGTGTGTGTGTGTGTGTGTGTGTGTGTGTGTGTGTGTGTGTGTATATTTGTGTTTATCACGTTCGCATTCTTAAATCAAATCACAGGCAGATTTATTTTCTTTTGAACTGTATTGATGTGTCAGATATTAAAGTGGTTAAATTACACAAAAACACTTAAAATGTTTGGTTTGGTTTAATTTAATTTAATTTTTTTGTAAGGCTAGTGTTATTTTAAGGCCCATGAATAAACGTGGATATTTGTGAAAATGAATGCATACGCTTCAAAATAAACATATTCTTTTTTTAAAGAAATGTCCGCGAGGGTTTCCGTCCACACAGGCATCATTTGCATCGCGGTGCTCCACAGTGGCGTGTGTGTCCTTTTGCATTCTCCAGGCTACAGGCTGCGGCCTTTCGGGAGCAGTTAGCAATCGGTTAGCTCATGATTTGTATAACACAAGAATAAAACAGAATAGCAGCTTTAAAAATGATATGAATTCTGCTTGTGCCTCTGTAAGCTCTGCTGCCTCCCTGCTGGCTGGAGGGCCACAGCAGGTTAGCAAACACGAGCAGCAGGGTGATGCTTGTAAACATTAACCTTGGATCACCAAGGTTACCCAGTCAGTCCACTTCAACGCTGATGCAATTGACAGAGCATTATGGTTTTTCCGATAACAAAAAAGGACTAAAGTTTTTTATTACCGTTTTCATTTTGGATCACCAGGTTATGTAGAAGTATTGTAATGTTTAGAGGGCAAATGCATTTGTTTTTTGTTTGTTTTTTTTTGTTTTTTTTCTGATTCAAGGGCCTGGGATTGCTCATTGCATAACACAAAGGCAGCTGAGCGCTGTTGCTATAGGAGTGTGGAAAATGTGGCAGTCAGTCAGGCGAGCAGGGAGCTCATGACTGGGCGTGTGTGTGTGTGTGCGTGTGCGTGTGTGTGTGCATGTGTATCCAAGTGTATCCATGTGTTTGTGAGTTTGCATTTGTGTGTGTGTTTGTGTGCGTCCAAATGTGTTGGTGCATGTGTTTGTTTGTGTGCGTGTCTGTGTGTGGGGGGTATGTGCCAGTGGCTGCCTGTATATGCTTTTCCAATGCAACCACTTGACACCCATACAGAAAACTGTCTATCTGCACCATGTTGACTGCTTAATTTGCATTCAGACATTTTTCATATTCTGTTTGGGACATGGGATTTAAGCTTGTTAGAAAAGGAATAAAATACTTGGAACAACTCAGGTCAGAAGGGTATAATTACCAAGGTTTTAAAAGATAACATTTCTGTAAAATATTCATAACATTTTCACACTTGATTTACATACTGTATATATTTAGCATTGAAATGAGTTATTGGGCAGTTGCAAAACCATTTTTGATTAAATTTGTCATTACATATGTTGAAAACACTTCTCAACTGTACTGTTATGTTATTATTATTATTATTATTAGTATTATTAGTATTGTTGTTCATGTTAATTTTTTTTCTGCATGAAAATATCACTTCTGATAATATGATGCATAATATCCAAGTAACATCACTCGAATACCTGCATCTTGAGAGCTTAATAATCGTCTTAGTAAAATAATCAAATACATATGTACATTTCCAAAACAAATAATTCCATACTTGACATCATGCCTCTTGGAGGGGTCTCTTCAGTTTGAGATAGCTGACCGTCATTATCATGAGTGGCATGTGCCGCCCTCCAGACACCAGCAATATCACACCCTAAATGTGTATCAACAACCAGAGGGATGTTCAACTAACAAAACATCTACGTTATTAAATTCTTTCAAATACCACGACACAGTGGAAAGATTAACGAGCTGACCAAGCAATTCCGCTATTGTAAGTTTACTGGCACCATTCTTCTTTCAGGGAATGCAGGCCAAAAAATGAACTTTGAGGATGCTGGGATTCTGAGGATGAATCATTGTGATGTCACAGTATGAGCTTGTGTGAGTTCATAATACCCGCCCAGGAACTGTCAAGTCTGCAGGGCCGTCTTCAGGCTTGGACTTACAACTTCAACAGCTGCGCCACTTCAGACCAATACAAAATTGCTTTGCGTTATGAAGTCATCTCTCTGCACGAACCGACTCTACCTTTTTTCATGCTCGTGTCCTCATTCAGGTCACCATCGTTAGTGAAATGCACTGGGAGAAGCACCCGTCAACACTGCTTTATTCCTTACTGATCATATGTGTAATCACCCACAATGCTTTGCGGTCTTTACATTGATCTTTGAATGCTCTTTGATTTCTACAGCACTGACAAAAAGTGATCTTGTCAGGTCAGGCAAGAGAATATGTTATTGTTTTTTTTTTTTTTTTTTTTTTTATTATTTATTTTAGTGAAGTAAACTACTGCCTAATGCATAGAATCCAAAAGGCAGTGTGTGAGAAATGAGTCTGCATGGTCCAGAACAGAAGTGTAGGTTTTCCTATCCAATACAGTCCACACGTTTGCAGAGAGCTGTGCCACGAGTGCGTTGTGATGTATTTAATGCTGCATAATGTTCAATTTAAGGCTTTTTATTCATCGGTATTTTATTATTGTATGTATATATTAAGTAGGTGGCTTACTGTATCATATCATGTTAGCAGGATGACACATGAATTCAAGTTGACATGCTTGACAGCCTTTATATCACTACACTTGCTTTATTGTCACAATCCACTACTTAATGCATAATTATTCATTGGGAATCATTTGAAATCATTATTTAAACCATTGCAATGCTCTTTTCAGGAGAATGAACCTTCAGACACCATGTATGCATTTGGAAGGAGTTTATTGTGATGTAGCGAGTTGTATATTGATAGGAACATTGATCTTGGGCTTGGAGTCCAGGGGGGCAGTGTCATGCCACACTATTTTTTAGGATGAAGTGAACCCCCCCTTGACTGTTAGAAGACAGGGTGAAAAAAACAGAAGAAAGTCTAGTAGACTCGAAGGTGGAGATGGGGAGGAAAAGGGATGCCAGAAACAGAGAGCATGATGGGAGAGAAG
Organism: Albula goreensis; assembly: GCA_022829145.1. Taxonomy (NCBI): domain Eukaryota; kingdom Metazoa; phylum Chordata; class Actinopteri; order Albuliformes; family Albulidae; genus Albula; species Albula goreensis. The sequence continues at coordinate 4,305,877 of CM040745.1, read as the reverse complement.
GTACATGGCAAATTAATACCTGTGTAAACAACATGATTGGATGGATACTGGTGTTTGAGTGAAGGGTTGCCTGAAAGTTGCCTCTCCCGAAAATTTGTTATTAACAAGCCTCACTTGACAGACTCTAGAAATGTAAAACTAGAAATGAGTTATATGCAAAACACTGTCAGATCTAGGTTTAAATTAATTTGTAATTAATCATGACAATGAATCAACAATTAATCATTGCTTCGGCTTAATATCTGACAAACTGGCAAAGGCCACTAGTGAGGCACGGCTGGCGCAGGCCGATGGCCAGGGCTTGGGCCAAGACAGCATCTCATTAGCAATCCTGAACAAAGTGCCGCTGAACGGTAGTTAATTGTTGAGTGTTCAGCATTGAGTAGAGACAGATAAGCAATAGTTAGGGGAGTTAAATTCACCAGTGTAGACAGCAGGACGCGAGCTTTTTGGATCCTGCAGTCGGCATGACGATGCTGGCAGGTGACAGATGAGCGATATCGGAATGTTTGTTACGTGCCCCCAGTTTTCCTCTCCGATTGACGTCAGCTTCATTTGCACTTCCTGTTTAACATGAAACGATTTTGATGTTTTCACATACCTTTTTTCTACAAGATATACTGTAGAACAATGAGTAAAAATCACATTTGATCAGTTATATTACATTATCATCATTTAGCTGACACTTTTTATCCAAAGCGACTTACAGTTGATTGGGCTAGCCAAGGACCAATCCCCCCTGGGAGCAATGTGGGGTTAAGGACCTTGCTCAAGGGCCCAACAGCACTGGTGTTCTTGCTGTGGCTGGACTGGGGCTTGAGCCACCAACCTCTGGGGGCCCAGTCATGTACCTTAGCCACTAGACTACAAGCTGCCCCAGTTCTTTTGATTTCAAACTCATTCCATATTCGTGGATGGTCTTTGGCTGCAGTACAGTTCAGCAGAAAGTAATGGTCAGAGCAAACTCTGTATTCAGGTGATTTTGTTTGCTGCAGACACATTAAACATGATGCCTGAGCTGGTGTACTTTAATGGTACTGCAACTGGAAAAAAATGAAACATATCAAAACCATGACCTGAATAATTGGTTGAAATTTGGAAAACCAATTCTGGCAACTTATTGGCAATTGGGACACCACCCAATTTTCCACCTAATCTACCATTTACACCTCTGTGCCTCTGTTTCTAGCTTGATACTTTGCTGCATGCAATGAGGAAATACTGTAGACTGTTATTGTTATCTCCTCTGGAAATATAACTATTCTAGCTATATATTGGCATGGTATTTGGTTTGGTAATCCTATCATTGGAGAACTGTTTATTGAATGTAATGTTTTATATAATGTTTTGAAAATTTAACCTTCAATGTGAGCAGAGGCAAATCAGAACTATTTAAGTATTTATTCAAAGAAAACTTTCTATCTGAAATACAATTTCCCAATTTGTTTTCTTTCTGTGCACTTCCAAGGGCATTTTATTCCAGCAAATATTGTGTGTAATAAGACATATATAGTTGATAAATATTACAATGTTACAATACCCACTTTTTAAGGCCTTATATGGGATGGCTGAAGAATTTATTTATGAAGAATTTATAAACAGGGCTTACTTGTGAAAGTCAGAGATTAAAGAGAATACTTATATGCCTGACTCCATATGTGATATTAATCCGTAAACAGAGATCATCTCATATAGACATACCGTATAAATAGCTGAAGAAAAATTAACATCAGAAAAAATGCAATACACTTGAGGGTTTTGAGAAAGTAGGGTGAGGTCATAGAAAAGGTGTATTTATATTTTTTTCCCTTTCAAAAAAGGAAACAGATTAAAGGGGGGATAAAATGAAAGAGATGATAATTGCTCCAGTCCGAGGTTGAAAGTTTCAATTTCCACATGAAAATCGGGTGTGAAGACACACTTTGATGTGAAACAATTAGTGGAGTGTTTTCACGTTTGGGTCTGAGGATGCTTAGAGACGGAAGAACAGCAGCTAGCTTGCAGACTAGAGTATTTCCGTATTGAGATGTGATTCTGCCGGGGCCAGCGGCTGACAGTGATTAAACTGATCCACTCTCCTGGTTTAGCTCAAAACTGTCTCCCCAGCTAAGGTTCAGCAGCATCAAACAGAATGTGAGGTTTCAGCGTTGAATGCTCTTCAGGGGCCGTGCAGTTTGAGAGAATATGATATTAACACTGCAATGGCGGCACTGCTTGAGGGCTCTTAAAATGCTGTCATACTGTACAGTTAGAGAACAAAAACCAAAAAACAAAAAAAACAATGGTAGTGTCAGTAAAAAGTTCTTAACTGGGTGCTGGTCCATCACATGTGGACTTTACATGCAATGGCATACAGTCTGTAGAAAAAGAAAAGATCCTTTTGAAAACATTCTCCAAATAAATTTGTGAGTTTATGCAATGATTTCAGATAAAAGTCTTTGTTCTGGTGGGGAAAGATATATTTATTACAATCGAGAAACTTGTGGGTCTCCTCTCCAAGTACAGAGACAAATAGACACCAAATACCCAGTCACACAGACATTTAAACCCAACAACCCAGCTCTGAATTGTGGGAAAATGCCAGAGACAAGATAGTGGGTTGTTGACACCTTGAATATCGTTCTTGTTCCCACAAGACCCCCCCATCAACACCACAGGATCTGTATTGAAATTCATAAATGATCTTCATACCCTGCTCCCCCTGTTCCCTTAGCACCCCAAAATGACATTATGTTAATGATCTGCCCTGGTATTCAGTAGGTCTTGTGTAAACAGGAACTTACAGCATGAAAAAGACACATGTTCTTTCCCAACATAGTCTATAAGCATGCATAACCCCACGGGAGGAATGGAGTTACCACTCTTCTGAAATAATGGTCATCAAAAACACTGTCTCAAGGAGTGTTTCAGAAAATCCCTTAAAGAATATCAGACCCTGGACACCATTACATGTGAAACATCAGCAAGCTGAGTTTTCCTGTTCCCCCGATATCCCCTAAACATTCCCCAGCAATCAGTGCGATGGCTTTCAGAGTCAGATCGCTCTCTTTTTGCTGTAGCCAAAAGGTAAGGACAACCAGGCCTGTGTAGCTTACTCACACATGACTCTAAGAATGCTGGCATGTTAATAAAGATATTAATAAATGCTTAATAAATGTATCCTAGTGCCTCCTCTTGGCATATTCTGTATTTTTTGCTCATCATTTCTTCAGGTCTTTTAACACTGTTTTGGACAACCTGTACTTGTGGCAACATTTGACAATAAAATAAAACATGTCATTTTGGTTTTCATAATGGTGATCTGTGCTTCAGTTTAAATGCATTAGCCAAATGTATGGGGTTACAGCTCCACAATGATGATATCTGTATCCCATTGTAATAATATAAATAAAAGAGTAAACAATGAATGCATCTATTGGTTATTAAAATGGTTTTACAATACAGCTGGTAAATATTCATGGTGAAAAGTGGTTGCAATTAGCACAGTACACACATCATATTCTATTTTTTCATAGTCTTCATTACTCTAACACCTGGGATGAAAAAAAAATAAAAACACTACAAGATACACAAATATTGAGGCTCTTTTCTACATTTTTAGATGTGATTTTAGGTTATGAATAAAGAAAACAGTAGTATAACAGTCTCATTGTGTGAGTCTATAATTCACAAAAGTGTGGAGGTCCAGTTTTAAATGTATGGATTACACCCTTAATTGAAGGCCTTACCTGAGCTTCTTTTTGAAGTCAAATATTGATTCGATTGCTGGGGGTGGGGGTGGGGGTTACTGGGTAACGACTGTGGTGTTGATTTGGGGTTTGACCATGTGACTACGCAGATCCACCCTGGTGATCTCAGAAAGGGCACAGATGAGCCACGGTGGTTTCAGATTCTGGGCGTAAGTACCTGCAATCGATGAGAACTGCTCAGGACTCCAGCCGGCTCTACCCCCTGGGAGAGGGGACCTCAGGATTATCGATTTTGTGACTGAGCTCTTGACTTTTCTTTATTTGTTTTTTTTCTCTCTCTCTCTCTCTCTCTCTCTCTCTCTCTCTCTCTCTTTAATGCGGTCACACCTTTGTGACTCCTGTATATTTGGACATGCTTACTCCTCACTGGAGGAATGAAAGACAAATAGAGAAAGTCTGAAAAGCCAACGTATTTCCTCTATAAATGCCTGACCTCACACACTCTACTGGCCTTGAGACAGAACCCAGAAACATCTGGTAATCCTAAACAGTGATCTGTTAAAACTATGTTACTGGGTGACCATTCCTGATCGTGAAAATCCCTTGTGTACAGGTATATACTATTCAGTGATGTACTCTAGCATTGTATAACTGGAGTTCTACTCTCTGTCTCCAGACAAGGTCACATGACAACCCAGCCGTAATTCAAATGCAACCTGCAAAACTGCAACCTCCATTTCACAGCAGTGCTGCTGGGAGCTGGCTCTGGCTGGTGTAAAAGTAGGCCCCACTCCACAGGCCCTGATGCTAATACCATCTGACTGATTTAATCCATCCAGAACTCTGTAGCCCAGCTGTCGTCTCTCGTTCTCCCCTGCCGTTGAGTCAACCAACCTTCTCACAGTCATCTAATGGTTGCCAATCTCGGTCCACAATCTGCTGCAAACACTAGCACTGGCGGACTGGCCCTTGCATCCTGGAATGGTACAGAGTGTGTACAGGGAGCGTGACAAGGTAAACCACCTTAACCATCAAATCCATTATCAGAAGTCTGCCGGCACCAATCAGAGTGCAGGATACCCGATCCAGAGGAGTTATTTGCGGCTGTTACACGCTTAGCACAGGGTCTGTCAGTCCTGGCCCTGGAGAGCTAGGGAGTGTGCTGGTCATTCTTTTTGCCTTAAAACCCGCGACCCGCTGAGACCCGAGGAACCAGGTGAGGCGGTATAGCTGTTCATCCACTGCTCCACTGGATCGATCAGATGCTGAGTCACAGCAAAAAGCAGCTCATTCTGCAGCTCTCCAGGCTGGCTGTCCCTGCTGTAGTGGTTGAGCAGCTTGGCTCATACCTGTGTTTCAGAATCCCTCCCGCCTCCCCAACATGGTGCAGGCGGTGCAGGCGGTGCAGAGCCCCAGTACCCTTGAGCGGGGCACTTAGCTGCAGTTGCTTGTGTAAATCTTTGGCTGCATAAAGCCATAATTTGCAAAAAAAAAAAAAAAAAAAAATGCAAGCTTTGCAGATTCCCATGGATAAGGCCACCTGCTGAACACATGTGTAAGGGTGGCTCCACCCATGTGGCGCCCTGCACATGGGCCGCGCAAGCTGGTCTGGTGATAGCGTGCTGGGGATCCTGTAATCTTTTAAGAAATTCGAATTGACAATAATAATTCTCTTTTTTTTTCCCCAATCTTAAGGTACAATAATTTTCCTTTTGTATTACTTTACTGAGCATAGCACTATATCACTAAGCATTGTACAGTAGAAAAAAAGTAACAAAAAACAAATAAACAGCAACAGGGTTTGTTATGATTCATTGTATGTCCGTGAGACTGTTATTATAGCTGTAGTAGTAGTGATGGTCATTACTGTAGATGTATAAGCTGGCATACATTGAATGCACCTTTAATGTACTTCAGTGTTTTACTTTATACTTTACAGACTTGATGCATTACAACTTAAATGTGTGTGGAGCGGGCCAACCTTGTTTAACACACACAAAAAAATCTATACTTTTACTTTTTAATGTTACTCCTCACCTATAAAATGGTCTCTGGGGATTTTATTGCTGCATAAATGATCCTTGGATTCCTCCTCAAACACTGAAGTAATAGACTTTACCGAATTCCACAGATTTAACGGTATTACGGAGAAATAAATAAAGAAACGAAAGATGAAAATGCAGCACAG
>CM040745.1:4282500-4295000 GCA_022829145.1 Albula goreensis | reverse complement strand
GGATATTCTTACTTAGGCTGTGACCTGCCAAACACGGGACACTGAGTAACATTTTAGTACATGATTCGTTAGTACAAGTACGTCTCAAATCAGCACATTTTAACCGGTCTGTATACTTGCATACTAAATAGTACATACTAGTTAGTGTACTTGGAAGTATGTACTAACAAGTTCACAAGTATGCGAGTATGCAAGTAAGCAATTTGAGGTGAGGAAGCCCAGGTGAAGAAACGGATTGCCAGGAAGGGTTGCTCCTCGCCTTTAGCTGCTCCCAGCTTCCTGTCACGAGCAGGCACAGCTGAGGATGAGCTGACGAGCAGGCACAGCTGAGGATGATCTTCAATCAGTCCAGCTGCTGCGTGTTTTCCTAATCAGGCCTGCATGGAAAGGAAGTGTGCTGTGTACTTAGAGCAGGGCTCTTGTTCAGCAGCTGTTGTTTAGCTGTCCTCTGTGGTTGCAGTAGATTGATTTTCCCCTTGTTTTCTGAGGACCTTTTGTTTGTTTTCCCTTTGTTTTACTGTTCTTTTATGTACTAACAATATGGCCTTTTACTGCTGTTGTTTTTTCTGTCTTTCTTTTGATTCCTCCAATCGCCATCAGACATGATTCCTAATTTTGTGCCAAACGTATCATAATGATGTGTGGAAAGCAAGCCATATTTTGCTACAAATATTAGCACATCAATATAAAGTTTGCAATAATAACAATAATAATAATAATAATAATAATAACAGTATAATTCCAACGGCCATCAGGGGTTATAGTGGGCATATTAGTAACCTGGAGGTTGCAGGATTAATTTCTAGGTGTTTTCTCTTGGAGCAGAATACTTAACCTGATTCACTTTCGTAAGCTTCTAGCTGATTACTGAATCATCTGTAGAATACATAATTTGCATGAAGTTCAATCTGTTGTCAGTTACAGTTTTGATTAAGGTCTGCTATTTTCTATCCTATTTCATCACAACTCAAAAGTGGTATTAAACAGATTGGTGAAGAGGACAGACAATGCTGGCTTTGCACTGTGGAGACTGGAAGGTGCCATGAAAGATGCGAGGTTAGATTCAGTCAAACACACTCAGTCTCTTTAAGGGTAAGCGGTAATTCAATCAGAGCTGACTTTCAAGTCTTCAAGGGCAAACACTATTCCATTTCAGAATGCTACGAACACATTCCAAATGGCGGCTTTGCTCGTCTCCACTAACATACTTTGTGATGAAAAATATTTTGTGATGAAAAGTCTGCTTTGATTGAATCACATTTGCCCTTAAGGAGGCTAAGTAGGTTTGATTGAATCAAGCCCAGAGTTTATTTTTGTGAACTTTGAAGGCTGCCCATGTCCTCACTCTGTAGTCTGCAGCCAGCACTCCTTAGCCTCATTTGTTTGCTTGGCTCCCCTGACCTGTAGGTAATATCCCTGTTTATCCTCTGCTGTCCTTATCGACTGTGCTCCCAAACTTTATCTGCAGACCATCCCAGGGGCTGCCAATGCATTATCAAACTTCTTCACCTCACATCACCTGAGGCTAAAAAAGTAAATAAATATTTAGGAAATATGTTTTACTTCTGGTGTAGAACTTTGTTGACTAATGGAAAATACCAAGCATTTAAGCATTCCATGGCAAATTGCAAAGCAAGCAAAATATAGAAATATTTACTTTTGCATTAGAGTAATGGCATTTGGGATTTTGGAAAAGTTCATAAATCAAGATAAGCTCATGTGGTGACAAGACAGGTAATATGGTCCCTGGGATTTAATCAGACAAACACATTCTCTGTAAGGGTGTTTTCAATTCAATCAATATGGACCTCCAGCATCTAAGGATATGTGCTATTCTATTTTAGAGTGAAAAGAAGACACTCAAAATGATTTCTTGTCACCAATAAAATACAAAAGTTTCAAATAAACACATTCTGTAATTTAAAAAGTCTGTCTTTTGTTGAATTGAATGAGCCTTTAAAGGTAAGTTTGATTTGTTCCCCTCCGTTAACTCCGACCGTTGAATTCAAGCCGAGGCATGGCGTGTCCTGGTGGTCCTATATGCACCAGTTGCTTGCAGGAAAATTGCCACACAGTGTGGTGGGGATCCATCTTGGGTGCAAGCCACTCTCCCTCAGAGGGGTTCATGACGGGACACGTCCCGTGATCTTGCACTAGTCTACTGTGTTTATTTACAGGTGCTGCAGTATACGCTTCTCACCCAGGCCTGTTCTCCGGTACTGAAACCACCCTGCATGATCAGAGTGCAGGGGGAGAAATTTTACTGCAGATTGAGACCTACCAGAGTTCCACATTAGTCTCCTCCTGGAAAAGCATCTGTGTGCTCTTCATCTCCGAAGCGTCCCAGATTAAAAGCACTGATCCAGGATCAGACTTCCCCTGTCCGCGTCCTAACCTCATCCATTGTGAGCTAACAGGCAAAACTAATCCCAGATCAGCACTGTGACTCTAAGAAGCCTCATGCATGCGGGTCCTGCTCTTAAGTTCAGGTCAACCCACCCTGATAAAAGGCGCATTGCTGAGCATTTCACTCCACAAAGTATCAACGCATATCTCACTTCTCAAATACCAAAAAGTGGATTTTTTTCCCCAGAGCCAGACAGATAAGGGAGGGTATAAAGATTTGGTATCAGCAGCTAAGAGAGAAATATCGGGAAGGTCATTTCGCTCCATGACAGTCACAAATCAAATACCATAAGCTGATATTTACAGCAGTATAGAATTAATAATATTATAAACCTGCTTCAGCAAAAAAAAAAAAAAAAGAAAAAAAAAGTATGTTGGGGTCAATGGAGCCACTCTGTGACTCATCAGCAAGATTATGAGCACATCCCTGCTCAGGTTCTCTCTGTCCCAGACGTTTGATTGAGGGTCTACCGTGGCCCTCACATCTGCATGATTCTGCGCGGTTATCTGAATTACAGCCCCCTCCCTCCGTCTAATCGACAGGCTCTTTAGGTGGGCATGCAAACGGCCTGGTGAGGGATCTCCCACGATATCCTCGGCTGACATGAGAGAGTGAGAAAGCGCGATAATTGTCAGGTTTATTAAGGTGCAGCCATGGAAAATGGGGCGAGGAGGCGAGCGTTCTGAGGGGCCCATTCATCCAGTATCGGAATGCTGTCTACTGCAAGGTGTACCAACTTGATTGCGAATTAATTTTTACAACGTTATCCTACCATTGGCATCAATAAGCATCAAATGATGTAATCACGTTTCGGCCAGATCATAGACATGTCTCATACTTCATCCTCACTGCTGCTGTAATCGGGATGTAACGCTTGGAAACTGAGGAGGTGTCAGCGGTCATTTTCAAGTAATCAAAGAGCCAAAGTGTCTCACGGTTTATTTATTTATTTCTGCATTTTATTCATTCATTTTGAATAACTATTCACCTCATGAATAGCATATTAAAAATAGCCTTGTGGTCCAAACGCTTAATTAAAAAGCACTCAGGATCAAATGTGGTTGGAACATTGGAGACTGTCATATTCTCGTTAAGCTGTTTCTCCTATATTTGGGCTGTAGTTGATTTATGTTTTGGGAGTTAATCTCTGAGTAAGCTTTGTGAAAATATTCTTCTCTTTAATTGCCTCTCACCACATGACAAAATTGAGGTGAGGTAACAGGAGGAAAAAAAATAAGGTTGGCGATATGGCTGTATGGTTACCATTACGATATTTTCAGAGGCTTAATACAGGACACCAAACCACGCAGCACAAGCTATTTGTTGAACCGGTTGGGGGGGTCCAGGCAGGGTGAGGTCACGGTCACAAAATTATTAAGTGGGGAGGGAAGAGTGGGTGTTAAGCACAAACAAAGCACTTTATGAACTTCTCCTTTGAGCGATGGAATACAATAGTTTAGCCACCAAATTTGAAACACTTTAAACAGATGTGAATGAAGGAATCAATCCATTTCACATAGCCAAAAATGTGTGATATTTCCCCAAAGAAGAAAAGTCAACATGTCTGATAAGGGTTTTCAATGCAGGACAGTCCTCAGAAAAACTGGATATCTGGTCAGCCAAATTGCAGTGTTTGGTAGATTCAGGGTGGAAGACATGTCACATCTGACCCCATGACTTTTCCAGTAAACACGTGATATACAATCATTCCTGTAGGCCTAAATATCAATGCTACACTAAATAAATAATTGAGGTAAATAGATAAAGAAATAGCAGAAAACAAGCAATGACAATGTGCTTAGAGGGTGGCCAGCAGTCTGCAGTATTACAGGCAGGTCTCCCGCTCACCCTGCCATCCCGGACAATAGAGACGAGAGCTTAGCAGCCGGGAGGAGAGGCCTGAGAGTGGAGGCACTGTCCAGCCAGCCGTAACTATTTACCCCTTTCATCTCCCGCCATCTCTGCGCCACAGTCCCCTGCATCGGGCGCAGCTGTGCTGCGGCGGCAGGGGGATTTACCCGCTCGCTGCCTACCGCTCACCACCTCATTGCTTTGTTTATGTGCTCTGAGGGATGGGGGCTACCTCCACTCCACACCACTTACACCTTGCAGGGGTGCTTCTCACTGCGGGGTATTTACAGGCCAAATCTGGGTCAGGCACCTGGGGTATTACCTTTACTTTAAAGGGACGGTTCACCCAAAGTACTGACTTATGTAATAAATCACATGCCTTGAAATTCATATGTTGATGAATTCAGTGTTGTGATCAAGTTTTTTGTATCCTACACCCAAAATACAAGGCATTTATTAGCGATAAATCATTAGCGCGTACTGTAGACTCTGATTGGACTGTTAGCATTATTGCATTAGCATTCTGCTTGCAAGTAACTGGCTCATTATAGATGAGCTGCAGAGTATGGAGTATATTGCAGGAGTCTATGCTGGTGCAGAGACAGGGGGCTGACATGCAGCTGGTGCACAGGGTGAATATGCAGCCGCAGCTGTACAGGCGAGGCCCGCTTAATCCAGGCAGATGTGGTGTTTGTTTGTGCTGAGGGTTCCAGGTTTCTCTCTCTGGGCTGCGGCCGGGTGAAGGGTGGTGGATGGGGGTGGGGGAGAGGGGGTGGCAGGGGAGAGGGCCCCCAGCATCACAGGGCAGCGCCGAGTGCATCAGATAAAGACTCATCCCTTAAAGCCACAGTGGAGGAAATGAGCTAGGAGTGGAAAATCCAGTCAGCGTTCACCCCCTCCCCCCGTCATGCCAACCCAACCCCAGCACCACCCCCGTGTTCTGGCCTGGCCTAGCCATGACCCCCCCCGGTTCAGCTCTGCAGAGCCACAGCCTGCCGGGACTGGGCTTAATGACTGCAGGGTGTGAGACTCAATCCCAGAGGTTCAGAGCCGGATTACGATGTGCTCCGTGACGGTGGAGATTCAGATGGGGTCAGAGCAGAGGGATCATTAGATGGCCATCACCATCCCTGGAGACGATCCGCTAAAATGCCGTGAACAGATAATGGGATCCTCGCTGACAAACCAGACTGTGCAACGCTGAGCCAGCAAAACAAAATAACATAAAACAATAATAAGTGTGCAAACTGCAAAATAATAATCATAATAATCATAATAATCACAATAATAATAATAATTAATTCGGGTAGTTTTAATCAATTTTAAATTGAATTACAAGCGTGTTTGTGTGTGTGTGTGTGTGTGTGTGTGTGTGTGTGTGTGTGTGTGTGTGTTCTTTTCTCTCTGAATTGCAGTTAGAAAGGAATGCTCTGAACTATAAATAATGAATAATATTTTTTTTTTCATGGTTTGAACAAATATGATTAAGTGAAGGTCTTACAAACAAAGAATTAAAAAAAGAATCAGAATAAAAGAAAATACACGTGGAGCTCCAGTGTGTGCTCGTTTGAACAGGATGTCTGTTGAAAATTTAAAAATATTACAACCGTTACACAGAGTCAATTGTTGCCTGCCAAGTGGGACCTCCAGCCCCACCATCACTGGTTATGGACAGATTTTCTCACACAGCATTAAACAGGCTGGCAGATCATGGCATGCTCTGTCTAAGGGAATCAAATGACAGGTTTCCGGTGGAGGTTAACTTTGTTTGCAAAAACTCAAGATTTTATCTCCAAATATAAATGCCTTGCTTTTTAATGTAATGGGTTTGTTAAAATTAAAAAAAAAAGATTAAACAGCATAAGTCACTTGGATGACAATATAACTTTTTTTTTTTTAAATAATGAAACCTGTGTGCCTTTGTGTGTGTGTGTGTGTATATACAGTCCTGAATGTGTATGTATAACAGATTAAAAATTAATCATTGAATAAAACAAACACGAAATGCTTATGCTGCTAAAATCCCTAATGTGTGTTGCCCACATTCTCCTGCCCCCATCCTTTGTGTGACTGAAAAGCTTTCGTGTTGTTTTCAGCCTACATCTTCTTTAGAAGAGGACTGTTTCTGAACATCGATGCAGATAAACGACACAAACAACTTCTTTACGGAGCAACAAACTTAAGTTACTGGCCATGTATTACATACTTGTCAACCAATAACAATGGCCATCAACAACAGGCAAATATATTACATTCCACCAAGCATATGATAATATGTTTTTTGTTTGAAACATACAAGCAGGTCAGATGGCTCCGAAGAGTTTCACTCTCACGTTCAAAATAAAGAAAGAAACAAAGTGTATTCCCCAAAACAGTCTCATGCACAAGCTTCTCAGCTTGACAAGTTCCATGTATTATTCTGTAAGAGCATTTTTTCGAGGCAGGAGTGAAAGCATATGATCTCAGGAGCACTGGAAGCTCCTGCTCGCACACCTCGTAAATCTTGTGTTATTGGAAAAGGAAATAAAAAGTCATCAGAAGGTGTTTAAACTGTTCTTTTTTGTCTTTGAAATATAGATGAATTCCCAGCCAACCAGTACAGGTGCTGAGATGGGGCTGATTGTCTTAAGTCTGGGAATCTGATAATATATGAGATGTCTCATGCTCCAGTCTGTCTTCCTTACTCCTGAAAAACCAAAAAAAAAAAACCGTCTTGTCAGCAGAACAGTCTCTCTCTTTCTGCTGTAATGTCCTTGTGACTGCTGATGTATCTGTCAGCGGGCATATTTTCGCTGCCTCTGCTGTGCCTGCATATATATTTTTTCTTTCCTTTTTATGCCTTTTTCTCCAAGCTCTCTCAGCTTTAGATACTTTCATGGTCGTATCCCCTAAAAACACCCTCTGTGCGAATGACTGCGGCGCTGCGAATTCTCCTCGCATCTTTATTTCTGTGTTTTATTGTTGTTGACAACCTTGCCGTTTCCCCTTTCCGGCTAACCGTGAGCGATATTGAAGAAGCAGGTGCCGTTATTTCAAGTGTAACTGCCTTCAGCACATTAGCTGCTTTCAGCTTAAGAACATAAGAACGCATGATGGGTGGAACAGGGCGCTCAGCCCGTCAAGCACTGTCATTGTGCCTTCTGTTGGAGCATTCTGCACAATGTCAGCCGTGGTCTCCATCACCCCAAGGGCCCCTGTTTCAACTGCAGAACCAGTCTACGCTTTGCACTGGAAACTGTCAGTGTGAGGAATACCAAATATCACATTTGTATGGAGATTGTGATAATTCCTCTTTTTTTTTTGACAATCATTAAGGGACTATTGTTTGTGCAGAGCAAAATATTCACCCAAGTCAAACATTTAAATGAAAAGAAAAGTTTTGGAAGCTCTTGGAGTTGTTATAATGAAGTCAAAACAAAATGTTACTTCTCTCAGCCTGAGTACATGTGATTCTTTTAGAATATGTAACAATAATTAACGCTGAACAGAAATAGTTTGCATACTATTTGCTTATAGTGATACACGTCTGTAGAAAATGTCATGCTGATCAATGCCTCTAGATAGAGTAGGTGTGTTGTCAGCTATAATGTAATCCATATTTAAGAAGAATGGAGTCTAGTACTGTAGTAACCCCATCAACCAGAGGTGGCGCTGTTGACTGATGAGGCTGTTGACCAATGAGATGAGCTTAAGTCCTGCTAACCCTGGAGAAACGTTTTAAGTATTTAATCACAGAGACAGTGTAATACAACAGGATAAAGTTTCGGCAATGACTCTGTCATGGAGGATGGTCACCCCGATAAGGAACGCTAATCAGCTAAGTGGAGGATGATGGTGATGAACTTTCACCTGGATGAAAGGAGGGGCCATCAAGCTGGTGGAGTAGCAAGAAGACTGGATCAGAAACAGGGACAGAGCCAGATGGTGGTAAGGGTGGGGTGGAGGACAGTGACCGCTGAGACTGAGCTCTGAAACAGAAGGTTATGGGTATTTGTTGTGGCGCCGGGAGAGGTGGAGGGAGGAGCAAGCTCCTCAGCTCCTCCCATTGTACTGCTGTCAGTCTCCTGGTTCCCTCCCTCAGCCTGAAGAGGAACTGGAGCTGAAACAGCAGAGGCCTCACTAACAGACAGGCTCACCTGAGAGTGATTCCTAATCAGCTCAGCTGTGAGCACTTGCCTTCAGTGAGGCCATTTATTTAAGCACAGTCTAAGAGGCTGACGGGGCTCTATTTGTGTTTGGTGTTTTGGTGTTTCCTGGATAACTGTGCTATGTTGAGTTTAGTCCTATCTTCTGTTAATTATAGTTTTGTGTTCCCCCCCGCCCCCCAAAAGGGGTTAATAAATGGTCTTTGGCCCTTTTTGTTGAACATTTGTTTGTATTTTCCTTCCACTCACCACCCAGCCCCATGGCCACACCTGCTGCTGTGTCACATTGTATACTGTTTCAGTGCTGGTGATTGGTTGATGAATGCACATGGTCAGACCTCCCGTGTCTCCTTTGCGATCGAACTGTCATTTTACTCCCATTTGTTCTAATCTAGTCTTAAGGCCATTGATATTAGTGGCAAGTGTGCTTCCTCACAGTGCCTACTGGCTGGGTGCTCTGCCATAAGGAACTAATCAGTGAAAAAAAAAAAAAAAACACATAGCTTAAAGCAATAGAGATGGCAGCACGCTGGACCCTATTATAAAAAGAACAAGTTCTTTTGCCCAAGGTCTGTGAATTTTGGCATATGGCCTTTGTCAGAGTAATACTACAGGCCAAAAGCAGTGCCAATACTTAAAAAAAATACTGTAATCATCAGGAAGGTGTAAACAGGCACATGCTGATTAATTGTTCAGCAGGTCAGTGTGTCTTTGGAGACACTTTGAGAGTTGACATCACTCACACCTTGGCAAGACATTAAATCAATCTGATATTCAACTTATCTGCAAAAAATATCTTTGCAACTCCATTTTAGGAAGATTTCCACTGTGGGTGTATGGGAAATGTCCCATGCTCACCAAACACATTTAGGAAGGAGAAATAGGCTTAGCCTCACAATGGTGCTTCACCGTTGCATACTGAATACTGGTAATGGAGGTTACCATTTCACCGTTATATACTGAATACTGGCAATGGAGGTTACAATTTCACTGTTACATACTGAATACTGGCAATGGAGGTTACCATTTCACCATTATATACTGAATACTGGCAACGGAGGTTACCATTTCACTGTTACATACTGAATACTGGCAATGGAGGTTACAATTTCACTGTTACATACTGAATACTGGCAATGGAGGTTACCATTTCACCGTTACATACTGAATACTGGCAATGGAGGTTACCATTTTGTGTAGAGATTCAAGTTTCATGGGGTTTTCCCATGACGAACCAACATGGAAACAAATTATGTGAAGTTGAAAGTAACATGTTGTCTCTTGCGACCAGTGAGAAGGTGTGGGAAATACTGGGCATATCATGGGCACATCTCATGCACTTTGCTGAAGGTGCAGCCATTTTAAGTGATCTTTCGTTTGAAATAAATGAACCAAAATGTCCGCAACGGAGCATGCCCATCTGTATTAAAAAAAGTGGAGCTGACAAAGAGATGGAGTGGCACATAAGCTTTGGGTGTAAAACTTTGATAGCCCATCTTTCATAATGCTCAGCTACATATTGCAAATGCATCAGTGAGTTTGTGTCTCCTCCTCTTTATTCCAGTTTCATATGTCCTCACAACGGCCAGTATTTCAATTACAAGTAGTCCATATGTAAACTACATCTATGATTTTGTACCTTTGTACACTTATTTCTTGATTATTACATTCCCTGGCAATTTTAAGGCATTATTAAATTTGTACCATGTTATTATCTTATAGTTTGAATTTTGTTTTGGCAAAAAAAAAAAACATAACTCATTTTTTAATAATAAATTGAATTAGCCTGTTATTTGACATATTTGCACATTGCTAGAGTCAATCATATTTATTAATGGACGTTTCAGTTGAGGTAAGCGGGATCCCAGACAGTACAGTGTTAACACATTTTTTGAAACGACTCATGGTCCCTGAAAATGTTTCTGTATGTTGAGGGTATGACCTCCATGACCCCGACTAGTCTAAATGCTGGGTGTCCCCACTGACATGTTTATGAGAGAAATTAAATATTGATTGTTCAGAGAAAAAAAGTAATGATCTGTACTGTGCATTAATAATGTTAATAAGAGGCTTTAATAACTAGTTTTATAAAGAATTACCAGAAAATGTACACTTGCGTTTATAGATAGATAGGTATAGATATATGCAAACATCTGTCTCAAATACTGCATTTTTACAAGAACTCTACATACATCATGTTGATCCATCCCTGCAGTGATTTAGAGAATATCTTTGGCTTTGGCTTTGACAAGCCTCAGTGATTGCTGCTAATGAACTTAACTAATCATAAATAAATCAGAGAGGAAAAAAAAACAACACTATTCATGCGGCTTGTCTGATAAATATGATATTGGGAAAAAAAAATCATTTCTGAAGTTCCCAAGTGAAGATGAGCTGTTGCAGTCATACAGTTTGTCAGGGATGTCATGTATATTTTAGTAGTTAGCTCAAAAACATTCTTCAAATGACTCACGATAAAAGAATCTTGATCTATTACGTCCATTTGGCATTAACTATTAAAATGATAACCAAGGACAGCACATATGGAAACTGATTAGCTCAAATATGTATAATAAATATGTACACATGATAATTAAATGTGCGTGCGTGTTTGTGTTTGTTGGTGGGTGTATCCGTATATGTGTGTGTGTGTGTGTGTGTATCCGTATGTGTGTGAGTGGTTGTATCTGTGTATGTGTGTGTGTGTGTGTGTGTGTGTGTGTGTGTGTATGTGTTCATCATTATTTTTTTCTGCAGACATTACAGATTGTTTTTCAGAAATTACAGATAGATTTAAGATTATACATTTTCATATCCACCTCCTTTAATTATAATTTCCCAATGTATTTTATCCTTGCCTCCTGAGTAATAATGATAATAATAATAGAAAAAAAAAGTGTGTGCAGCAGTGAGAAATTAGTAGAATAACTGCAGTAAATTCTTGAGTCAGTATAAGTATCTTAGCTATCTGGATGGGTTTATGTAAGAGTCGGTGAGAGGTACGGTTGAGTGTGGCAAAACGTCTCTCTTTGATGCGCTGAGTCCTGGAAATCGCTTTTTATCTGTTTACTCCTGTGTGCGGCTCCCCTCTGTGAGCTGGTCCTGCACCAGGTACGGATCACAGACATGGGAAAAATAAGAACAGGGACTGGGCCATTTGAAGTGTTTTATGCCTCTTTTAATTGGACCTCCATTTGGCTTTCAGTATGCCGTACATAAATGTTTTATTTATGTCTGTAAGCTATTTATTTCTGTCACTTTTTTGGGGGGGAAATGGCTAAGGTTGTCGGAAAAGTCACTGGACCAATTTTAGATTTACTGTAAGTTTTAATCCAAAGAAAAGGATATCTAAGTGCTTCAGAGCTATTTGTATGCCTTCCTACTGTAAATCACTCATTTCTGATGAAGTGGGACAACCAGATAACTACTGACAATTAAAGCAGTCTGTTGGGTTTGAGAGCTTAATAAAAGGACATTGATGCCTCAGTGGCTTGCAGGTGTTTGTTTAAGCGTGTCAGTTAATGACCATGCAATCAAATCACAAATTGTGTGGGTCTTAACTTTCAGTGACAAATGTAATACCATCTTAACTCGATGATATTTTTTTTTTGACTGGTACAAAAGTTTTTCTGAAACTTGTTGAAGCCTGATGTCACAGAAAACAGTAATTCTGAATGTTCTCTAAACAATACTTTCATTTTCCAGACAGACTCTTGCCAGAATTTAATATCTGAAATTATATTGTAACTGCGACATGTTGTGACAACAGTTGGAGATCTCTATTCAGCAAATGTCGAACGTGACCGGTTTGAGAAAGTGAAAAAAATAATCACGTTTTAAAATATGCATTCAAAGGCTCCAATGAGGCCATTTCAGCACATTGTGGTAAAACATATTATTAATACACGAATGTGTAAAATAAAATCACAGATTGTTTTCCCTGTCACGTTTAGTGTCATAGGATTGATCCTCACCCTCCTTTTGTCATCTAGAGGGAAGGAGAACATTCTCCTTCCTTTTCTCTGAGCTCTGATTGTTCATTCCCCGCAATTTCCATCGAGCGTGAGTCGATGAGTCATTTCGCCATTCTCTGAGTC
>CM040745.1:4212500-4277500 GCA_022829145.1 Albula goreensis | reverse complement strand
TCCTTCGCGGCTGGTGATTAATACATTAAAAAATCATACGGTGGCCGAGAATCAGCATACAATAGATTGTTAAGAATCATATAATATAAAATAGCACCTAATTGCCTGCTGCAGGTACACACCAGCCTCTCCTCCCCATGTCCGCCCCGTGATTACTCTAATGGTGACTTAACTCAGAAAGAAGCCGTAATTGAATCTTTTGCCTCGCACCTCAAAAAGCCTCGCCGTCATTACCGCTGGAGCAGAGGCGAGATTCCAGATGCTTATCTCTCCCTGGCGAGCGGAGAAGATGCCCGGAGACCAGCCGGAGGAGGAATGAAACAGGAAACAAATCAAAGGGATCATTTCTTTTTTTAGTCATGAAAATGTGTCAGCGTTCTGTGTTTGGACAGACCTGGGGAGATAGAGGCCCTGTGTTCCGAAAGCATGCTCCTGCCTTCTCACCTACAGAGAGGAATACCTTTTCCTATGCCTGTGTGTGTGTGTGTGTGTGTGTGTGTGTGTGTGTGTGTGTGTGCACGTGTGCGTGTGTACATGCGTGCGTGTGAGTGTGTGCGTGCATGTGTGTGCGCGTGTGTAGGTGAATGTGTGGGTGTACGTGTGTGGGGGTGTGTGTGTGTGGGTGTTTCTCTATATTTGTAGTCAATCGTTTCTTCAGTCTAGATACTTCAAGAAGACTGAAGTGAATTAAAAAAAAATGGCATGTTTCTTTGTCCGTATATCATGGTGGCATTATTTGTGTCATGCATACCCCTCACTGTGTAGGGGAATTTACTGTATAAGGACATTGAATGATAAGTGGCTTTTCCACTGATAATAGTCCACATTACTCTGTTTTGATAAGTTGTTGGTTCACATTTTTTATCTTTCACTTAGCAGATGAATTTAGTTTCAAAAAGACATTTCAACACCTTACATTTCCCTTCCCCCTTATTTTCGAACGTGACATTTTCAACTCCCTTGATTTGTTTAAGAAAATGTGCATATAATATTCATTTAAAAGGACAAATTGCAATAACTGCCTTTTTTTTTCTCTTTTAGCATTTTCAGTGACAAACCATGGGCAGGCATGATGAGTTTAAAAGGCACAGTAAGTGAGTGAGGAGACAGAGGAGATCGAGCTCCAGAGGAGAGGCGCACCAGGGACCCACGGAGGCCCTGTCCCTCCCCTGCTCCCCGGGGCATGGACTCTTTCAGGCTGGGTCTGTGTAATAACCCTGGCCTACAGCAGGAGGAGAGACGGAGGCTGTGCTTTAGTCCTCAATCAACAATGACATACATATAAATGACCAATAAAAACGCCATTAACGCCTGTCACGTTTCTATCTGCCCCTGTCTCTCCCTCTCTCTCTCACACACACACAAAAGCAACTCACATGTACTCTTATACTTTCTTTTTTTTAACTTCTGTGCAACAGTTAATAAGTTTTCATACCAAATATATTGTGTTTTCATCAAAAAAAACCTTCCCCCTGACTTTGTACCATTGTATAATTTTAAATGTATGGGATAACTCAAAGACAATCATGAACTGACTGTTTATTTATTTGTTTATTAATTTAGCCATCATACATTTTCAGAGGTATTATTATTATTATTATCATTATTATTATTATTATTATTATTGTATATAGACATATAGTATGAGACATATGCATGTAATATTATGGTATGTGAATGGTGACACAGGATTGCTGCGATCAAAATGTGCAGCTGCAAGAGCCTACACGTGCCTTAATTACAGGAGCAAAACCTCATAAAAATGAACAAGCAAACACCCTGGGGCTCAAAAGATTAATTAAAATGGTCTGCATATTTCATAGCACATCCACAACATTGCATAATAACAGTAATAATAACAGGCTGCACAGATAGCAGTGTCCATGTAAAAACAGAAATATGGAAAATAACTAACAGGAATACTAAATTTGACAACAAATCTGGTATCATCTGGTAAGAGACAAGCTGTATTAATTTTTAATGAGTTCAACTGCATGTTACACAACTGTAAACAGCACACATCTGTTTTTGCCAAAATTAGACAAATAAAAAGGTTCTGTAGAAGAACAATTTTATTTGTTTGCAGAAAAACATTTCCCCAAAATTATTGCCCCAGCACACTATTTATTCCATGTGTTGGATAAGTCTAGAAAATCACTGAAACAAAGAGGCCTTTTGCTTTTGTTGTTGTAACACAAGTCTGAACAAGCAAACTGCGGTCTGCTAATCCTTTCTGAAAGCAGACTACTTGTGATGCTAATTGCTGGATATCTGAACTGCAGTAGGAAAAGCACACATCAAGCCAATAGGTCAAATGAGACAATAATGTGGGCATTCAGTCTGGACTGACCAAATGTATTTTGACGGAATACAGTGAGTAAATGTGAGTAAATAAAATTCCCTAATGTGCATGAGCCAAACATTTTTTGTATTTTGTATTAAAAATCTTATTATTTTGGGTAAAGTAAGTTGATGTTTTGTGTCAACAATATACACTGCAAGCATATTTAGGCCAATGTTGAGCACTGTTATCAAATGTATTACCACCTGCTGGATGTCCAAACGAAAACAAGTGGCCGACAGCATGTTTCAGACTGGTTTTTCTCATTCCTGTCTGGCATGGCTGCACCACAATTCCAAGCACAGGCTCTATCAATAAACAAATGGGATAGGTTCACAGGGGTAGGTGCATGAAATGACAAACGGCCCAAAGACACCACATACACCATCAGCAGTCTGTAGGCACCACGTTGGTTGCAGGAAAGCCTGAGGTGAAAAGAGAAGTATTGAAAGCTATCCAGGCATTCCAGCCTATCAGACTGAGGGCCTGGGATCCAGGGGCGGGGACCAAGAGGTGCGAGGCCTCCCAGTTATGAGTCTGAGCCTTCGTCATGTTTCTTCCAGCTAGTCGTGCACTAGCTCCTCAGATGAATTGCTCGGTAAAGAAAATAGATCACTAGTTGTCAACAGTAGGAAATGTAACCCTCCTCAGTGCTAACCCTCTCTAACTGTGTGACCTGTACTGTCTGAAATAGTCACTGGCTGCCCTGCCGTAGTACTGTATGAGCTGCAAAGTAATCATAAAGTAGTCGCTGTGCATGGAACTTCACCTGGACTCCAGGTATAACATTTCTACCGCTCTAAGTACCAATGAGCAGTGGTTTATAATGGCCATAGGAAGTCAATACCTGTACTTTTGCATCCTCTCTAAAAGAGAGCACCATCAACAACAACATGCTGTTTGGTCCATAGGGAAGGGTGCCCCCTACTGGCCCACCAACGCCATTGTAGCAGTAGCAGACTTTTCCCAGGTGGCCTTCCATTGGAGTGCTAATGTAGTCCAAGCCTGGTTAGCATCAGCTGTGTGACATGAGAACGCTACAGGGTGGTATGGCTGCTGGCATGACCAGAGACCAGACCATCTGCACTGTGCGCATGAGGGCCAGAACTAATTCTCCCATTAAAGTCCTGTTTAATTACCGACCCTCCACATTTGCTGCATCGGATGCACCCATTTCGGGCGCGCTGAGAGGAGTGATTTTCTATTTTTAACCAGAGGGCTGTAGGTTTGAACCGCAGGTGGGGACACCTCGGTTTTTAACCCCGTTGGGAAAAGCGCTTAAGCAGAATTGCTGTGGGAAAAGTCCCACTGTGTTTTTATGTATCAGGCCTGTCTGTTGAATGCATGCTCTATGTGCTTCCCCCAGCAAGAGTGTCTGCCTGGCAGATAAATAATGCAATCTGAATGCTATCGACAAAGCAAACCTCCGTGAGTGATTTAACGACCTTGAGAGGAGACCAATCCTTCAGTGACCTGCCCCCCAGCCGAATAGTGCCCCTGCCCTCCTAGCATGTCATGACTAATTTTATCCATAACTCTGCACACAGTTCTCTCTGTGCACGCTACATAATAAATTAACCGTGTCATTCGCACTCTGCAAAAGAGTTACCGGAATGCTCCTTCTATTTGACCCACGTGGATCCACAATGGACCAGCACAATGGCGCGCTACACTGGGCTCTGCCTTCATCACAATTCTTTCCCCATGATGTATGTGGCCATCCGTCGCATTCTGAATTTAATTAACATAAAGTATACAATAAGGCTGGGATTCCCTTTAAAACAATACATCAAAATGACAGGTCCACGGGACGCAGCGGGGCAGATTCCCACTTTGACGGTGCCCTGTGGTCTGCATGCATCCTATTGTTCTTGGGACCTTTTCTGTAGGTCGGTCTCAGCGCGTTGATACCTCTACTGTTTTGTACCAAGATTCTTTCCCCCAATTAATCTATTACAAGCACAGAGCACAAGCAGTGCAGAAGCTCAAGAACTTGCTTCAGCTGAATGTATGCGTTTATACCTGATATACAGTAGTTAATGACAGGCATGCAATGCCGGTGGTCAAACCAACCTTAGCAAAGGGTTAAGGAGAAGCATGATGATTCCACTGAAAAGGCAATGTTTCACTGTGCCCTTTCTTTGCTGTCCTTAGCCAGTCTAATGGGAACACATTTGAGCAGTGCGGAGATGGATGCAAAGAGTTGGGGGTGCTGAGGTTCACTGGGGCACTCCTCACTCCAGCTCAGCTCTCCGGTAGATTCTCAATCTGTTCTCCATACCAATAAGTCAAATTGAAGCCCTGTAGCAACTTGGTATTTGTATTCCACAAATTAATCAAATGGGTCAACTTTTGTATTGATGCTCCAGAAACCTTTTCCCTTGAGAATATCATGACATGTGATGTTGAACAAAGATTTTGTCAAATGGTATTTACTGGGAAATTATGCACACCCCTCCAGCCAATCAGAAACAAGTATTTAACCAAGCCGCGGTATAACACCAATTATTGCATGATTGCTACTTGAGATTCGGAGCCATGTTAGCATAACTGGTTTACTATTGATGTGAAAAATTAGGTGTGCTGTTTTATTGGTGTACATTAATGTCTATATTCCCCTCACAAGGGCAAGCTTTTATATATTGCCCCAACAGAATGCAAGATCATCTTCCATATAGATCGACAATGTGATTTGTAAGGAATCTTCATGGTCTGGCATGCACACATTCTTTGAAATCATGTTTAATTGGCCACTTCTGAAGGTGATTTTGGATTAACCATGCATAACTAGGTCTGGCTTGTTGCTTCTCCATCAGACATTAGTGTTGTTTTTTTACAGATTTAATCTGCATATTTCATGCATATCTCATGTTTTCATGTGCAACAGTATATGGTTGTATATGCGAGAGACACTGAGGGAGTATGTGGGAGAGAGAGAGAGAGAGAGAGAGAGAGAGAGAGAGAGAGAGAGAGAGAGATAGATTTCTCTGACCTTGTGAATTATTTGGAGATATGCAGGTAATTAAGGATAATAAATTAAACCAGTAAATTACCAACAAAATGCAGCTGAACCCAAATGAAAGCTCAGAGTGGATGTCATAGATGTTTCTCCCTCCACTGAATGTTTAATAGTACAAAATTACAATCTTTAAGCGTGTTGGGGGAATGGGAGAATCCCCGGAATGCAGCTCTTTCTGGGTCTGTGACAGGGTCAGCATCCTCTCAGCTCATTAATCACGATTTCTCCCCCAGATAAAAAGTAATGATTACTTACAGAGATAAAAAAAGGGGTTCTCAGGCAACCTAACTGTTTGGCTTTTAGAAATCAACATAAAATAGATTGAGTGTGCTAAAGAAAATACTTTGTATAAACAATACATTTATAAATTATGACAGAAAATCGATAGGGACAAAGTCATGTGTGCAAAGCAGGGAGAGCCATTTTGCTGAAAAAGGAAAGAACAAACTTGGCCTCAGATAAACAGTGCAGAACAGTAGAAAAAAGGAGTAGTAAATTGCTGCATTTTTATGGAACTATAATTATGGACTATGGCAACTAGAAACTGAATTGTTAATGAAGGAATTTTACTTTCACTTGCTTGTGCGATTTCTTTGATTGCATTCATTGTGTGCTAAGATAAAAATATGAACTCTTTGGCGGAGATGACATAATTATCATTCATATTATGTAACATCAATAACATTTTTTTTAATGAATCAATCATCATGAAAGAACAAAATATGTTGTTTCCATTGTTAGAGTTATACATCATTCAATTGTGTTCATTTTCCCTATGTGTTTTATTAAAGGGAAGTGAAGGTAACATGGTTAGCGTACTATGGGTTGAATAAGCTTTCCAAACAGGCAGGAAAGCTGCAGGGGTTAGGTAAATACACCTAGGAGTGACTGATTACCTTTGAATACATTTCCCAGGTAATGCTATTATGGTTTGCATTTCCCCGGTAACAGCAGGTGCCAAGGAAACACATGTTTGTGTCTAACCTTCTGAGCACTTCTGAGCCCATCTGAAATGCTGTTGACAATCTGACGAAAATCAAACACTTTTAAAGCAAAACATGATATTTTTATATTCATTTAAAACTCCTTTTGACCCACAATGCGCAGTGGGGCATGCATGAGAAAACTGGAGTGCTGATGTTTTATCGACTAGCAAAATCAGGATGATCTTGTGGAATCTGTGTTAGTGATTAAGAGAATGGAAGATGAAGAAAAAAAAACTGTAATTTAAGATGTGATTTTCGGGGACATTGCACTGAAATTATAGGTACAATGTGCCACAATGGCTACTGTAGGATCAACAAATAGCAAATCATAGTGTGAGAAATTCTACAAAATTGATTGGAAAAAGTTATCTAAGGATTAGAATTCAGTGCGTCGGGCGGTTAGAATGAACGTGTGGCATAAATTTGGTAAATAGAAAACACTGGCTGAATAAGAGAGTTACGATTTTTTTTCTCTCCAGAACAGTCTGGCGAGTTAATTTTTTATGATAGCTGAACTCACCAAACTGTTTCAGTAAAGATACAAATTTGAGTGTGAGCAGAAGTTAAAGACAAATGGTCGTTGAATCAGTTTTTCAGTTTTGAATTCAGGTCAAAGAAATTGGAACAGCCTTGATTACCACTTTACTATAAACACATTTTATACAATCATTTTTTTTGTGCTGAAAACATGTGAAGGTCACCTTGCTGACTTACTCAAACAAACATAATGATTGCATCTCTTATGATATTTTCAGTTCTTTTTCTTTAATTCACAAACAGTACGGCCATATTTGTGAAGGTCAACCAGAGAAAATATTAGCAATGCTCGTTCTTGTACTCTCTCATATGTTTCCATCCTCAGACCTCACCTGAAAAATAAATAAATACATAAATAATAAACTTGGCTGAAAAAATAAAGTGAAATATCACAGGAATTAATGAATGAATGAATGTCTCTCAGATCATCCATGCTGTTGACATGACATTCCTGTCATTTCAGCAATCATTCTTGGTGTACAGTTTCAACTAAAGTGATGTGAGTATAAATAATATAGAAATGTGCATGAAATAAAAATGAAACATGCACTGTCTTTATCAAAGTGTGAGGCTTTTTCTCTGCTGAAGTCTGTGAGAAGACCTGCGAAGATGTCCCTAAATTCACCCCAGCACACCCTGCGTACATTGCTGCGTGTCTGCCACTCTTTGTTCAGCATTGTTTTTTTTTTTTTTCTTCCAAGAAACTGTGATAGATGTAGGACACTTATGTGCTTGTTGCCATGGGGACAGATGAGGAGTCAGCCAACCGCCAATCACCAAGGCTAACTGTTGCAGGCCATAAACTTTCCTGCTCGGCATGTTGGGCACCTTGTAAGAAAGAAAGGGGGAAAGAAAAGGAAAGAAAATGGAGAAATACGGAGAATAAAATACAAAAGAAAACAGAGGGCAGAACAGTCTGAGGAAGAATGTGCATACACTTTGATCCAGATTACAGGTTCAATCAGAAAAAGGCGATGTGAGCTTTGTGCTGTCTCCACACTCTCCCGTGTCCTCAGGCTATGACTCTGTGGGATTCTGTGAGAGCGGTGCAGTATTTTGATAGAGGACTGCATACATACACATTCTCGCAGGAACATGTGTGTCTCTTTCATGAGGCTGACTGGGTTACCATTAGGCATTGTGTTTTATGCAACTGAAGCACAGACACATCAAAGACAAAAAAGACAATTTGAGGCAGTATTTAGCACCCCTAGGATCATAAAAGTTCATCTGGTACTCACCTTACACTGGCCACAGAAAAGTCTGTCTGTCTGGAAACTATACCAGCATTGCTTATTAACCAAAACATTTGACATTTATTAGACACAGGTGTGGAGTCCTATTAGTAAACATACATGTGGGTCAGAACCAGGTCCAGAACTAATTCTGCCTGGCATACCCATGAATATCTCTGAATTTCCGATTCTGGTTCTGCTTTTCCCTGAGAAACAACAGTTTGATTCAACACATCAAATTCTCAAGGTAAAAATTCTCAAATTCTCATAGTAATGCTTCGTTACTTATGTGTCAGCCGTATTTTTTAAAAAAATTTTTGTCTTATTTACCTGAGGAGCAAGTAAATATAAACTTCTGTTCCTACTGCTGGTACAACCGATTTAAAAAGTAAATGTTTAAATCCTTACTGTATTCAACAGGGGTGTAGCTTTTCAACAGAACAACTAAATGAAGACAGTGCAGCAGCAGTTTCTTCTGTATGTTCTTCTGTATGTTTTTTTTTTTCTTTCAAAGCACAATGACGTCACAGTCTAGTAAGTTCTCTGTTCAGACTTCCACTTTGCAAGTCATTCATTAATGTTGCAAAACCCAAATGAACGTGTGCATATTCAAAGTTTATCAGATTGTTAACATTATCTACACTTTCCAGTCGGCCATGTTTTTATATTTTTTTTCCCTCCCCGCTGTTGCCTGGGAGAATCTCCTCAGCGGATACTTTCTCCTTGACTCATATTCACGGTGACAGTGAAGCGACTGCCCTCTGGACTGACACCAGCATCATTTCAGGTATGACCGACAGAGGAGAGCAGGAAACAGAAAATTGACAGAAGCCCTACTCAACATCTAAGTGCTGTTTTCACATCTATCTGCAACTCCCATTAGGCATACATGGTGTAGCCAACAATTTCAAAAAGCAAAGAAAGCAGAGGAAGAATAAATACATATATATGGAGAGCACAGCTGGGCATTTCAGTGGGTGAGCCGCCTTGTCACCCTTAAAAGCAATGGGCCCGAGCTCTAGTGTTTACCACACCAATGCCCCGCTCTGATCTGTTTCCCACCACTCTCCGTGAGTGCACCAACATCACCTTTTAGAGGGTCAGGGAATCATTTTCCACTTCTTCCCATATCGGCTCAAATGGAGTTTTTTTTTGTCTGTTTTCTGCCCTACCCCTCTGGAAAATGATCAAAGGGATATGCTCAAATATGCCTGTAAAAAGAAAACAGAACTCTACAAAATGCAGATTGTTTGACTGTGCAAAACCCTTACTCATCTACATTAAACATCATTATTTTTGTATTTATTTATTTACACATTTATTTATTTATTTTACCCTGGTGATGGTGATTAAAAATGTTAATTATAAAACAACGTCAATTTATTTATTTATTTAAAAAAAAACATATTAAAAAGCTTTTCTGATAACGTGTTCTTTTGTTTAATTACGTTATCTTCAGGAACCTGTGAAAAGAACCTGGGATATACCGGGGTTCCGGTGAACCATATCCAGCATTCTAACATTCACTGCACATTGTACTGTTAATGATAATACATTTGATGAAACTGACTAATGAACTTGCCTTGTGAAAGATCAATGCGCTCTGCTGCAGTGACAGCCTTCATGGGATGAACTGATCCTGTCGCCAAATGTTTAAGTGATTCAAGCATCACATTAAAACAATACAGTGTTGTTGGATTAGCCCTTTTATATCTCATCTCGTCTCTTTCATTCTGGTGACCCTTTATCTCACTGCACACCAGCGACCTCTGACCTCTTTCTCACTGTTCACTGGTGACCTCTCTTCACCTCTGTCTCACTGCACACCAGCGACCTCTGACCTCTTTCTCACTGTTCACTGGTGACCTCTCTTCACCTCTGTGTCACTGCACACCAGCGAGCTCTGACCTCTTTCTCACTGTTCACTGGTGACCTCTCTTCACCTCTGTGTCACTGCACACTAGTGACCTCTGACCTCTTTCTCACTGTTCACTGGTGACCTCTCTTCACCTCTGTGTCACTGCACACCAGTGACCTCTGACCTCTTTCTGACTGCACAATTGTGTCCTCTTTTTGACTGCACACTGGTGACCTCTGACCTCTTTCTGACTGCACACTGGTGACCTCTGACCTCTTTCTGACTGCACACTGGTGACCTCTGACCTCTTTCAGACTGCACATTGGTGACCTCTGACCTCTTTCTCACTGTTCACTGGTGACCTCTCTTCACCTCTGTCTCACTGCACACCAGTGACCTCTGACCTCTGTCTGACAGCACACTGGTGACCTCTGACCTCTTTCTGACTTCACACTGATGACCTCTGTCGGGCCAGATGAGCCCTCGTAAAGCAATGTCTTTGCAGGCTCCACTGACCATCTGCCAAGCCAAAACAAACAGTGACTGAGATCAAGCTTTTCCCAGAGACAGCATGTACTTGTCTGCACTCTGCCGAATTGAAATTGAATTGAACTGGGAAATAAAGCAAAAGTTGATTGATCTGACTGAAATGGCATCCTCTTCCCCCGCCATAGTTATTAAGGAGAGGAAAGAGAAATGCAAGCATATTTTTTGTCACTGACAACAAGTACCACTGAGGAAGAGGGCCCAGGCATTCATCATAAAAGTGTCATTTTGTGAATCAACTCTGACTCAGTGTTTTTTTTTTTTTTTTTATGGATCGGACAGTGAGATCATCGACCTTTCCTTTAATTGCCATTATTTTAAAATTGTCACAAGGAAACTGGAAAAGAGAAAACCAAAAAAATTAAAAATACAATAAAATTAGGGATGTCAGGGCTATTTCCTGTGCTGTTTCCCCCTCTCCACACCCCCTCATATACATACATTAAATAACTAATGAATTAAAATGAATAAAGCGAAACCCATGGGAGTGCATGTGCATGATATTCAGTAGCACTCCTCATTACAAATATATACAGTATGATGGATCGATAGAATCTGGTTTGATTACTGTTGTTATGGTTACTTCCCAGGCCCCTCCCACCCCGATGAAACCTGAATCTGAGCGCTATGTGGGTGGTGTATGTCATACAATATACATTAACTGCAGGAGAACAGACATAATTAAGTGATGACTGAGGTAGCTACTGTATGTACCCACACACACAAACACACACGGCACATATACGTACACAAACATATGGCTCTGCTTTATATGCCGTGCAGTACTTATTCAAGGTGAAGGGACTTTGTTTGTTTAGATGCATTTCAAGATGCTAAATAGGGAGATAAAAAAAAAAAAAAACAAGATTTAAAGACGTCTGAAAGCAAAGTGGCACTTACTATGGATGGCGCTGACCCCTCCGGTGCCATTTTAATTAACCTTTCCAATAGCTGGGATAAAAGGCCAATTAATCCCCGGGCAAAAAATCAAAAGTAGATCTCTAAGATGTTATGTATCCATCATAATAAACACCAACATACTTATAATTCATGGCCTGCGCTGATCCATTGTGAGGAAGTAACACACCATAGGATATGTTTACATTTTTATCAGGACCTCAGAGGATGCAGTTCATCATATTAAATCCCACTCAGAAATAACTCATAAGCCCATTTAGCCAGTAGTGTTTCATGAAAGCACCCGGCGAGAGGCGCAGGATTAATGAAGAATCCTGCCGAAAATAACTTCCGCTGAAGGTCACATGGTTTGAACATAGGATCGGGCTGATTCCATTAGCTGCTACTCTTTTAAATGTAATGTAACTAAGTTATTAAAAACTATTTTACATTTTTTATTTCTTTTTAAGTTGCACTGTGCTGACCATTCAGTGTCACATACCATCTTCAGAAATGTGTCCATCAATGAAGATATTCTCATTTTCACTGTAACGGCACACCTGCAGTTCCTTCCTACAAAGTACAATTTGGCTCACATCCTTAATGGGTGTAGTGCTTATAAAGGCCTATATCGTGCCAGGCATGTATCATTACCATATCATTGACCTTGAGGGTAAACACATTCCACACTCAGTGAATGAAAAGATCTACAAACATTCTGTAGTTAAATCTGAGTGGCTCTACCTTGGTAATGAAAGCAATGTTTTTTGTTTTTTTTTCTGAAATTCCCAATACTCTGGATATTGTTTTCATCAGTGAAAGCACAGACAGGTCCTCATAAATGAGATTGGATGTTCTTTTGATTTATATATGGAACAAGCCTGCATCTCAAAATTATTGAAATATCAACTTTTGATTGCTGCCATCAGTAGCATAGGATATAACTGCAAGTTGACGGTCCTAATTTTTGGCCATCTTGAAAATGTTCACAGGCTTGTAGTGCGTAAACTGCAGATTACAGGCCTGCACAAATCGAAGACAAAGCAACTGGAAATTGCGCCATCATAGAGAGCATGGCTGTTTGAAAGAGAAAATGAGCTGTATGCCATGTTGAGCTTTTTTATTGAAATTTGATTCCTCTTGAAATGATCTTTTATGTGAAATCAAAAAAAAATGTTAATGTCTGCATCCGCTTGCGTGTGCTTGTACATATATGTTTGTAGTATCAATCATTTTTCTTGAAGAGTGAAAGGGATCTGTTTACAAACCCTACCCTGTTCTCCATATCTTCCCACCCACCTTCTCATTCATAACCTGCCATTTTAAATTTTAAAATGCCAATTATTTTAAACTGCTCTGGACCTCATGCCCATCTGGGTTTTATTTGGATAAACACATGCACAATGCTCAGTCACCATCGCTCTGCATGCACTGAGCTTTGATTTTTCATTATAACATCTGCCACTGTTCCAACATTAAAATATTGGTTTATGATCTTCTCATACCTATATATTTTTGTGACAATGTATAGCACAAATATATACCACATAATACTCATAGCAGACAATATAGTAATGGTAGTCCATCAAAGGTCAGTCTGGATTTTACTCCATGATTTTGGAGTATAATTCATTGTTAATCCTTTACTTTGTTGTGGACCTTTGATGGGTCTAGATACAAAGTATCATTCCACAGCTTCTGCGCTGAAGGACACAGTAATGCATGTTTCACCAAGAAATAGAAATATTTCCACAACAAGGTAATTGACTTTACAGCAATTTGGCTTCAATGTCTCAGATGAGTTTTGCAGGAGTATTTTTTGCTTTGTGGGTGGTGTGTGGTGTGTGCATAATTTTTTGGTCTGACTGAGGTTTGCACGATGCCAATTGCACTTAGCATTGTGGCTAATGAATACCGTGGCAAATGCACCTCAGTACAAATTGATTCATTAGAATCTTTGTATGTTTCATAAGCAAGGCTGGGGAAAAACACTTATGTGACATTACTTTTAGGAATTTACCGGATGCTCTTATCCAGAATGACTTGCAGTTTAGATTGAACCAAATGCAATAGAGGAAGCCAAATTCAGCAGCAGGTGTCTTCTGCAATTAGCAGCACAGCGATTCATCTCTGTTAGCATCACGTTTGCAGGTGGCAATCACAATAAGCTCAAGCTGCTGTGGGGTGGGACTCTGTGCGATTAATGCAAACAGTGCCACTGCATGATAATGATCAT
Source organism: Albula goreensis (assembly GCA_022829145.1). Taxonomy (NCBI): domain Eukaryota; kingdom Metazoa; phylum Chordata; class Actinopteri; order Albuliformes; family Albulidae; genus Albula; species Albula goreensis. The sequence continues at coordinate 4,263,845 of CM040745.1, read as the reverse complement.
TATGTATGAGTGATCCACACCACTGTCCTGGAGGCTGTTGTGTCCAGCAAATTTATATCACAGTTAACTGTGGTATTACTGGATTGGGGTCTGAAATTGGTTTCTGATTTTAAGGTGGAAACTATATGGGATCATGTGGCTATGCAGTGGACTCCTAACATAATACTTTACAATTATTATAATTATTGGATGGCATGATTGATCTAGTGTGTAGCCTCTCTCTCTCTTTCACTCTCTATTTCTTCCTCTGAAGCTCCTTACTGTATAGGCTGTCTGTGATGTGTGTGTGTGTGTGTGTGTGTGTGTGTGTGTGTGTGTGTGTGTGTGTGTGTGTGTGTGTGTGTGTGTGTGTGTGTGTACATGCTTAAAGTGCCTTCAAGCACTAAAAACACTTTCAAGACATTGCTTCTCACACACTTTCATTTAAAAAATGTGCATATTTTTTAACAGACTTTCTTTTTCTTGTAGCATTTGAACAAGTTGTTTTGGTATTTTTTTTTTTTTTTATTATATTAATGCAAGGTACTTTCTGACACTACTGTTACATTCATTGGCACTGTGTATTTGCTGTGAAGTCAGTCTACATGCTTAATTACTTAGCTTTTTGGTGTTAAGGGCTGAATCCAGACCTGAGATAATGTACCACCTAAATGCAGTTTCCGTGTATTAATAGGGTTTTTGAAGTGCGATTTTTACATGGGATATCCACTTAAGTGGCACGTTATGAAGGTCTGAAATTTGCCCTTAGAGATTAATTCAGATGATGGTAGGGAATGTTTTTTATTTTGTTTAATGAGGGGCTTGAGAAGGGCCTACAGTGACCTTCTGATGCTTGTGTGGAAGAGGAAAGTACTGCTTTCAGGAACACGTACATCTGCAAATCAAAATTCACATATTCTGCTCTTTTACAAAGAAAAATTCAAACTCAAGAAAAGAAATGTTTTCCTTGTGGGACTCACCTATGATGTGGTATAGAGACCTTATTTTTATTCTATTTTATGTTAAAAACAAAATGTGAGACTCATCCATTAATCAAAGGAAGCATTAGGCAGTGGTTTCAACTTAACACAGCAAGTACACTCCATAAATTATGGAGTACTTTATTCTGCTAGTGTGTTTTAAATATTTAACAAGAACATCTAGTAGGAGGGAATAGAGCTGTTGTGTAAGTTAACTTCTATTCATGTGAAGACTGTTTAATATGTTATATGGCTGAGCTGAATAGAATGCATTCTATCAATTTTATCATCAACAACATGTCTCATAGCAATACACAAATGTTGTTGTTGATGCAAATGTTGTATATGTATGGACAATGTCAGTTTGTGTCGCAGGAGAGAAGCTGTCATTAAGGAAATCTGAAACTACAGACCACCGTAAATTAAGATACTAAAATATCATTTCTTATTACAGCACATACATCATGACATCAGCATGCATATGAAATCTACAGTGGCAGGACAAGCACCTGGAAAAGGAGGAGATAATTGTGTGAAAATTGACTACTGTAAATATTGAAATATTTTGTAATTTTGAACAGGGAAAAAAATCTTCCATCCCAAAACAGTGTAAAACGAGTCAATGAGTTAAGGCAAGTTCATATAAATAAACACATAACATTTTTGCTTCATGTGTGGTTATTGCAGGTTGCAGCTGGGTCTTGTGTACCCATGTTTCTCCAGCACACCTTCTGAGGGAACAAACAGAAACCCCGACAGGCACCGAGCCCTGCAGTCACGCTCTCGTGATTAGTCAATGGGCTCTCAGCGTGGAGCCCACTCCACCTGAACCTACCTCCTGATTTCTGCTCAAATACTCAAGAGCGGGAGGCTGTACCTCTTCCCCTGTTCAGTGTCTGTCTGTTCCTATTGGACATCTTTCACTCTAAACCACCTTTCCCCTTTCCCAGTCCAGATGTATGTCTGTGAGATTGGGTCTGTGAGACTGGGCTGATACTGACTCCAGATAATCTGGATGATTCACAATCAGTGTACAAATGGATGTGACTGTAATCAGCCTAGGTTGCTTTGATGGATGTATGAGGTCTCAAGTTACATTAGTCTGAAGATTAATAATGACAAACAATGGCACAATGTAGAGTTTTATAAATATGACATATTGTTTGCCTTGCAAGTCACCCTGGATACGAGCATCTAACAAATGCCTTTAATGTAATGTAATGTATTGCTTTAAATAACATAATGGGAGATGCTTCCCAACTCTCTCTCTCCTTCTCTCTCTTTCTCTCTCTATATATATATATATATATATATATATTTATTTAACAGTTCCTGCCACCATTCAAAACATTCCTGAAAGTCCTCTTTCCTAATCACCTTCAAAGGGTCTGTCCTGTTGGATGTGATTTCTTAATTCGGGTCAAATTGTGTCCTTCCCTTCGATTCAACTTGGAGAGCGGCCAGAAGTCACATGGCGCCAAATCAGAAGCATTCTCTGGAGGCAGCACCACTTACCTCCGTATATTTGGAGATAGGTAGATAATCTGTATTAGTTAATATTTGTACATATGTTTTGATGACTTTGTAATAATTATTTGTTATCAAATAATTACTTTTTTATCAATTGCAACTTCAATCTCCGCGCAATCACTTAAGTTCCGCACATTCCATGGTACAGTGAGAGATTTAGAGAGCTTAAGACGAAGGATTCCATTTGTCATGTATAATTTATATCCACTTATTCCAAGATAAATATGATGAAGGCACAACCCCCACCAGGGATCTCATTAATTCTAAATTTGGACACTATTCAGATTGTAAACACAGATACTGTAAATGGAAGAGGCATGTATTTGCTGATTTGTAGAAATGCATATGTATGGACTGGATTCAATGGCACAACAATTGCATAAGGTTACGTTAGATCATATCCAATATGTTCATGTGCATTTTACATGCGCTTTCTGAAGTTACTGATTGCAACCATGTGCTATAATATAAGTGCAATAACACATTACATGGTATTGTAATTTCAAAGGCAGGAAGAGAAGGCCAAACTCTGGTCAGTAAGTTTAGAGAAAATGTGGCTTTGTGCGCGAACTGCAAGGCTTTGAGTGCGTGTGAACTCCTGTGTCTCAGAGTTTCATTAAACTGTCCTGTTTTTCTGTTTCAAAGGAGCCGGAGACTCTCACACCAGCAGAACCAAATTAATTACTGCAGCTCTTTTGAGTAGGAATGTGAGATGGAAGAGACGCGTATTCCCTGCTTCTCTACCGATTATGTAATATCTGTCCAATTCTTGATCCTGGAATGGGCAGAGAAAGGGGTGGTCTTCAGACAATTGGAGCCTCTGCCAAGTTTTGTCCTATTATCCCATAAGTCAGTATGCCTTTTGTAATGGAGGGACAAACTGTTAATAGACTTTCACCCAACACAAAGAATGCAACAATAGTGTGTCCCAGAGTTCCTTTGCTCGTTAATTCCGCAAACCTTGCAAGATCTTGCTTCGTGCAAAACAAAAGATGAAGCTTTTTTAACTCCTGCCAAAATAAAAATAAAAAATAAAAGATGCTGTGTGTTCCTTTGACTGAGGAGAATACTTTCCAAAGAGTATTTTTTCACAACCTCCGGGCACCATTTAGCACAAACCCGTGTTGCTTTATAAAACTACTGATTTTTTTTGTTTGAAGAAGATAGCTATGACACAGTAAAAAAATGCATTCTTTATTCCAAAGCATAAATATTCCAGAATCTGAAACAAGCTTCACATCAATTTTTCACATGTTTGCAGCTTTTGTTCTGTTCTAAGCATCTACTCCCTCCCCAAAAATGTCCTCTTTTTCCAGGACTGATCAAAGATTGAGAATTTAGCTTGCCTCTCACACATAAATAAAGAATTACAATGATTATGGCAGATTCCTTAGCTCTCTGCAGGAAGGCAGTCACTGGACTGTAAAAATAAGTGCCTAAGATAAGAATAGCATTTATTTCTGTATTTGTGTGTCGCTGTGAGGCATGCAAACATGCACACACTCTGCATACACTAATCTTCCACCTCTGTTTCTCACACATATTGCCTTAGTCATTCTTTATCAGGAATTCGCCAACAAAAGCTATGCAAAATGACAGCACATACTCTCAGTGAATATTGCACTTGTTTATCATATCATAGAAGTTTGTGAATTTTCTCACCTTGTTATGTTAATGCATATAATTTTCGGCAGAAAGCCTTACAGGTAGTGGGATAAATGATAAACTCAAGCACTGCTCAGCTCTGTTGATCACAAGATGAAAAGTCAGAGATACAAAAACACCGGCTACTCAAATGGATGCAAATGCGCCACATCAATGCCAAACTATGTTTCCCAAAAAGTAATATGCAAGCATTAAAATGCTGTCACACTGTCTATTGATATATAAAATGCAGAATGATAACATAATTAGTCAAAGTTGCATGTCCATGCATGTGTCCATAAGGTCATACAGTATGTATAATGTAAATTCTCATTATCATTATTATTACCAATGGAAAATGGTGAGCATTAAATTCAGTAATCTAGCAATGGAACAAAAACAGCAGAAAATACAATCTTCGTACCAATGTTGGGCCCTCTGTAAAGCAGAGTTTGGCACAGTATGATTCAACAACAGCAGGTATATCTACTACCCCCGCCCCCCGTACTATCTACTACCTACCTGTACCAGGTACCATAGACTTTGTTTTTTAAAGCATTGTCTGATCTTTCTGAGGTTGCATTCTCATTGGTCGGCTGTTGTTCCTTTAAGTACACAGTTTTCAGTTCCTATAGAATATTCAGATGTTATTTATTATTGTCATTTCTACTTGTGTTTTGCTGCTTTGCACATACACACACACACACACACACACACACACACACATGCACACACACACACACACACACACACACACACACACACACACACACACACACACACACACACACACACACATGCACACACACACACACACACACACACACACACACACACACACACACACACACACACACACACAAACTTAAACACACCAGACCCACACACACACACACACACACAAACTTAAACACACACAGACTTAAACACACCAGACCCACACACACACACACACACACACAGGCATTGTTATCCACAAATAAGTAACCACATATGACCTGTCTGACAGGATGACTTTCATCAGCATGGGAACACTCACTGCTACAGATTCCACTCATACCCAGGATCATGAGAAAGATTTAATGATGCCAGTTCAGAATGAGAAACAAAAATCTATCTCTAGCACAAATAATTAAGCCATAATAAGGGAATAATGATTTAATGGACAGAATGGGAGAGAATCATTACATATTAAAGGCTGTGGCCTTGTGCAACAAACTTAGTCTCTTTACAGACCCTGAGTGGGTTTCATTAGGGCTCATCCGCTGTGCTTTTATAACAAATAATCTCAGTTTTTTATTGGAAAATTCTAAAAAATGGGTCTCCTCACAGCATGTGGTCTTCACAAAATCATGAATGTAAACTGCTCTGGGTTCAGATCAGAGCTACGCACTCCATTACGGGCGAGCCAGTCATAATCAAACCTGACTGAAGGAGGACAGAAAGGAAATTATAACTCCATTCCTGTGCATTTAAATGATCATAATGCCATTAAATCATTTGTATGCGACAACTGCGGCGCTGTAATTTTGCATGTTTAATCTCATACATCGAATAACCAAGGCAGCCCTCTTTGGAACGTATGTCTCATTCAGTATTTACGTCGGAGCTCATGACAAATTCAGGCCCTTGTTAAATATACAATGCGTTCATGTGTTCACTTCAAATGCTCTTTGACACGGAGTGAATAAATTTACCATCTCTAGACCTGACGTACCCTAATGCATGTTTATATCGATGGTCTATGTCTGTTATATTAGGTCTCTGCAAAAGATTATTAACTTTAATCATGTTTTTTTTTTTTTCCTGTGGTTTGATTTACATGCATGTTTGATTAAGTTCACTAGAGCTTTATTTAAACAAGCAGAGTTATGTAAACATTGTATGATGTTGACAGATGGCCTCAATTCTTTTGCATTTGGACTCTGTTGCATTACCTATTACCTGTGCAGTATGATGGCTGAAGCACTTTATTGTGTTCAGTTGTTGTTTCATTTAGCCACACAGCTAAATGGCAAAGCAGCTTTACAAAATTAAAAACAAATGGTCTTGGCTACTATAAATATAAAGTACAAAACTATATATCATCTTTATTATCACTAATACAAAAAGGTAAGAGTGTAAGAAAACAAAAACATTCTGCTTTCCTTTGCTCATAAAAGTTAGAAATGGGCCTCCTCTATCATAAATTGTGTATGTTGGTTTACAATGAATGGAGCACACATGACCTTTTGCTTGGTCGGTTGCAACGAGGGTACTTGAACCAAGAGCCTGCTCAATAGTATGCTATGTATGTGATACCAAAGAAACAGAACCTGAAACACAGTGCACAGGTATCACACTATAAGCTAATTAATTTGGAAATTAATTTAAGTTTGTTGGTCATTGTCCTGCTATGAAACACAGAGAATTATGGAAAGAAAGTTCTTTCTTAACTCCACTGTGAATTATTTACAATAAACAGCATGTGAAAGAACCTTTTATCCGTGTGTGACAAGTACATGATTAGTGAATGTTCTACATGCACTACAGTTTTCCCCGATGAGGCAACCAATGACCACTATGATCAATAGTCATTAGTTGGCACCGGTCCCCAATCCCACCCCCACCCCACCCCCACCTATTAACCAGTAGAATAAATGATATTTTATGTCTAATATATCAGTTTCTAATTTCCAGTTCCAGCACTCCATCAATTCTGCTTTATTACCCAAATGTTACATTGTCATAAAGCCCAAAACATTATAATGAGATGTTCAGCAAAATGACACAGTCAATATTTTTCGGTTCGGATTTTCGATAAATCCAGCCCTCTATACGCACCCCCACCTCCACACCTCCACACCTCCACCCCCCACCCTGCGCCCTAGAGGAATGAAATCAGGAGAAACAGAGCTATTTACGTCCTAATCTAGAAAAATAATCAGCTCTGGATCTCCATCAGCGTCTGTCTATTAGCTGTCCAGGAAGGTGAGGAGATAAAACCGTGCGGGAGCTCGGCAGAGGAGGTGAGGCAAACACAGAAGCTTTACTGGTGCAGGTTTAATACTGGGCAATCCCATAATGAGCCTGTAATCAAAACGCTGCATGCCTCTGAAAGTTACGTTGCTTCCAGACGTGACCTTGATCTTCTGCTCTCCGGGCCCTCCCTTCATTTGGCATCCAAGTGTTTGGAGGGAGATCTCAGGTGTATTGTGCTGACGAACAACATACTGTGGCCTGTAAGGCAAACCGCTGCACTGTACAGAAAAGCAAGCCTTTAGTAGCTTTAGTATCAGTAAGAAAACAAAAAAAACACAAACAGCAGACGTTTTTCTTACTTCTTACCCCCTCATTAAAAAGGAATTGACTAAACAGAGCTAAATATGACAGGCATGCAGAAGGCGACTAAAACCGCTCATTTTGTTTAATGACTGTTTTTCATTCATTGTTATCTTAGGACCACACTGCTTACCAGTGTATACCTGTTTGTTTGTTTGTTTGTTTTTGTAACCAATTTTAACACTTGTCAGTGTATGGCATTTGTATTTCTTTGGTGTTTGCATTTCTGTGTGTGTGTGTGTGTGTGTGCCCATCCTGAACTGTCTCTGGTATTTGTTCTTCTGTGGTGTATTGTGTGTGTGCATGTGCATGTGTGTGCATGTGTGTGCACGCACATATGTTTGTATTTCTCTCATGTTTGCATGTGTGTGTGTGTGTGTGTGTGTTTAATGTACAGGCCATGTGTGTATGTGTGTGTGTGTGTTTGTGTACTTCTCTTCAGGTATTCACAGTTATTTACAGTTATTTTCTGCATGTGTTCATGTACATTTCAAAGACGGATGTCCCCCCTGGCTCCCTGCTGATAGAGCCGGTGGAAGAGCTGGCATGGGAATGTAGTGTTCACTCTATTCAGCCAGTCGCTAGAATGCAATTTCATTTTTTTTTTTTTAAACAGCCAATACCGTTATCTAGCAGCAGGTCCTCATACTCTCACAATGGACCGAACATGGGCTGGAGTGTTTGTGGTTCATTATTATATTTATTATTTAGTTTTATTTCCCCGTTTTGCATCAGTGGTAGAGGTAATAGCGCTGATGGTAGCACTGCAGTGAGTGAAACAGAGGTGCTTTCTTTATTTCTTCTTTCTGTCTTTCTTTCTTTATTTTTTTTGCATGGAAACTGCTCTTGTAAGCCTCCAAGTGGACCTTTAGCCATTCCAGGGATCTTTTACAGCAGGGGTGTCAAACTCCAGTCCTGGAGGGCCGCAGTGTCTGCGGGTTTTTGTTCTTTCCTTTCGATTGGCAGCCATTTTAGGCCTTGGAAACCAGGTGTGTGGACTCTTTAGCCAACCAGTGATTTTAATTAATCAATTAAGTGCTAAAACACACCAAAAACCAGCTACCACTGCGGCCCTCCAGGACTGCAGTTTGACACCCCTGTTTTACAGCCCCCCCCCATTGTGAATTGCCCGCATCAGTGGAATTGAGTTCCATGATTGCTATCAGAGCATTTTGAACATTGTTTTGTGCTCATCCTGTCCTGCTGTTAAAAAAAAAAAAGCAAGCTGTCGATGACAAAGTGTAAAAACTCTTCCAGAAACTATCACTGCTTCACCAGTCATGGTGCTCCCCCAGTCTCTCACCTTTTGGGAGAGTTCATACCTATTCCTCAGGTTTGGTTGAACAGGACATCGTGTGTCACATGCTGACAACAGGGCATGTCTAAAAAAAAGGGCCGCCCCCTATCTTGATTCCACCAATCACGGCTGAGCATCTACAGTCATTATGACTCTATAATTGATTTCCCTACTACTAGTACTACTGCTGTTAATACACACTCACATGTATACATACACACAGAGTAAAACTTTGCAGGTGTGAAAAAGCAAACACACTCACGGTTATGTTGACCCATAAATGGACCTCTGACCGCAGGTTCACAAAGCTGCATAAAACAAATGCCAATTAGTGCTGAAGCATTGAGCCAATCTCAATGTATGTGAGCGGGAATTGGGATGCAAAATGGCAGAAAAGTCCATGCCTGGAGTCGACAGACATGTCAGCCTGTCATTGGTTGACACTATTCCACCCACAGCTGTGATAAAATGAAAAAGATTAATCTCTTTGCAGGTCTCTGGTTGGCCCTTACATCACTGGATTGGAAATGGTCAATTTCCAGAAGCACCATGATTTGACATCGCTTTTGATATGTTCAAAAAATCATGGACCATTTCTCAAACATATTTACAGTTCTGTCAATATGTGCTCATAAGCTTACACATATTAAATCTAGATTTAAAGTCATGAAATAGATGATCTTGGGTTTTTTTCTTGAAATTGAGATCGTTTCCCATGTTCAGTTATGACTATGTCAAATAAGACAGCACAGCGATTCTCGAAAGTTGAAATTGATTAATGGGGAAATGGTCCACTTCAGCACCCAAAACATCCCCTTACAATTCCTCCAATCAGAAATGTAGTTCCTCAAGTGGACTTTGTGATGTCATTGTACCCCATCCAGGCAAGAAAATTGATGGCAGAGTTTATGAGATCCAGACACCCATTCCTAAAAATAAGGACTGTGGAATGCAGAGGGGCAGGCCACAGTGGACTGACTGTCCCCTGTATGATAGCTCACTCTAATACACCACATCAGGAACCTGCTGTGTTTTCTGTTTTTCTTTCAGCCACAGTAGCGACCCTCCGTATCATCCCAGACAGGTAATTGTTCTTAATGATAAAACTTTCAGAATAAAAGCAAATGGAAAAGAGCCAACGTAACTACTCACATTATTAAGGTGATGTTAAGAACATCTTGAACAGGTTGGTTGTAACAAAAAAAATAGGCCCGCTAGGCATCCTCAGGTACCGAATATAACAATCATAATTGTATAGTTTCTCAGGTTTTTTCTCATTGTTTGAATTCTCAAAAAAAAAAAAAAAAACATCAGTCTCTGTCTTAGACGCCCATGAAATAAGATGAAATTGAGTGTGTAATCAGCTGCTGTAATTGATCTATTAAGAGCTGAGTAAGTATGAAAGTCAGCCCACCCTGTGCCTCTCCAGCACCAAGGCAGCGGGTTTCCGTCTCAGCGCCCGGGCAGCGTGTTACAATGAGGCAGCCCTCCTGATCGTTAGCCATGCTCCGCTAAGGGCCCTGCGATGCTGCTTGCCTATGATTCAGGGTCCTGATGCCAGCCTGCCGGGCTGCTAAGGGGGCCGCTCCACCTCGCATCCCGGCTACCATCTCACCCCGCGCCACAGCGAGAGAGCTCCACTCTGCCAGCTCTGGATGCCTCGCAGTCTCGTCGCTACGGGTACCAGGTGGTCACGCAGCATGATCACGCCCGTTCTGCGTTCTGGTGCCTGACAGGCAGGATGGCCCTCGCACCTCTGTCAGAACAGATCTTTCCCTCTGCACAGTTCGCCACAGACTGAAAACCTGCCTTTTCGCACCGTACCATGCTACCTCCTGCACCACCCTTCCCCTCTCCCTCTATCTTCAATACAAAATACTGTTTCTCTACACAGGCATTGACTACAGCTGTTATTGTTTGTCTCTCGCAGCACTCACTGTGCCCATATTGGAAAGTAAGATAAGCTGGAATATTTTCCATAGATCCTAGACTAGTAATAACCTAACATTTAATTATAAGCAGAACTACAAATAATTATCTCTACATTCTCTTGAGAACATACAGTGGTTACCTCTTTTTGGAAAGTGATTATGTTTCACAGACATACATTTTGCTTTGATGTTTCACAATGTGTTTTTTTTTTCTTTTTGTCTGATGGGAGATATTGGATTTCTGCCCAGCACCCATAGTACAAACACACAGAAGTTAGCTGAAGACATGCTCAGCACACTAGATATCCTAACAATGACAGTATGGCATGGACAGTAACATAGATGAAGCATTGTGCACTAAAATCCTTCCAATATTTTCAACTGCAAAATTACCTGAGACAGTCATGACAAAGGAAACCGTTTCAAAGCAAAAAAAAAAAAAAGTCTCACCATTCTCTGCCTGTTTCTTGTGTAGCCGATTTATGAAACTATATGATATATTACTTATTGCATTGGACCTATTGTATAGCAAATATAGGGTGTGGAGTGATAGCGTAAAGGCAAGTCCATCTTTAACACAAAACATTTTCATTCAAAATTCTTGTGACTTTTATTATGAAGTCAGCCTCCCAATTTAATTTCTCAGCTAAGCCACAGTAGCTATTGTTGGAGGCAGCTCGCTGGCAGCCAGTCAGCCAAAGGGGGCGCTATTGAGTCATATTATGGGATGTCTACCTTTTTTGTTTCCATTATTTGTATTAACATATGCACATAAAAATGTAATAATAAAAAGAAAGGTTACTAAATGTAGTTACAGCATCGACAAGTCATATTCTCAACCACAGTAGCTGATGGTCTTAATACTTTGCTTCACTGCTTTAATCTGTTTTTAACCCCACTTTACCCTGGCTGTCTGTGACAAGAAGGCTGATTTTAACACATTTATAGTTCTGCAACTGAGTATTAGGAAATTACTGGTCTCTTTTTTATATATTTAATTTCCACAACTATTAAGTTTTTTATGACTCACATTCCATTTTAAGACAAGGTTGGCTTATTATTTTAATTGGCTAACCTAATATAAATGCAATTTATTTCATTAATTTCCCTGGTATTCCCTCAGGCCATATTTTTTACTCCCCTCCTGAAAACTGTACAACTTGCACAATTTTAATATACGAACACTGAAATACATCGAGGCACACCCAATGCCTCAGTATTCATAATGTTCATAATTCGAACCACATATTCAAAACGTCCCAGCTTTTCAGCAAATACCCTGTCATCTTCCTTAATAAAAATAGGTCCTTTCTGTACATTGTGAAACTGTGAAACGAGCACAATTTGATGGATTACATTAGTTATTCTTGTAAGAATGCGACATACAGTATGTAATATTAATTTATATAGAATTAAATTACATCCAGTTCAGTTTAAAACGTTGCACTCAGGGGCCTTATCTCTGATGTGATGGAACATGAGGTGGGGAAAATGGAATTATTATTTTATTCACATTTATATATATATATATATATATATATATATATATATAGAGAGAGAAAGAGAGAGAGAGAGAGAGAGAGAGAGAGATAGAGAGAGCTCATAACAATGGCACTAATGCAGAGGGGGCAAAGTCTCTTATCAGTGAGTTATAATTTGCCCTTCCTGTCTGAAAGGATCAACGGTGGAGGAGGTGAAGGAAGGGGCAACATTTGTGATGTGGTTAGCATTAACATTAGCATTTTAAACTCCTCCATGCCATCTCTATTGTGCTGCCTTAGCCCAATATCCGGTACCTTATCCAGTACCTTTAAATAGCAAAATGGTGGACATTCCAAGGCGGAATTGTGTCAAGAATATTTCAATTCTTTGGAAAATATTTTCATGGAAGCATAGTGCAGCACAGGTAGGAGTTTTGCCACTCTCTGCAAATATTCACACCAGAACATTTCAGAACTTCTCAGCAATTCTAAATGTAACCTGACCTGCCAACCCATTGCACATTTTGTACTGAATGCACCATTTTGAGAATTATCAGATATGGTATAAGAAAATGGAGCTATGCATACAGGAGGTGAGGTTGTTTTTTTGTTGCTTATTACTTCCAGTGTTTTACCATTCAAGAAGTCCATCTCTGCAATTTGAGAAATGCCAGTCACGTGGATGTGTAGGTCAGGTGGGTGACTTCCATTTCCCTGGGCCAGGGCTGGGCCTACGTTCTGATCGGGCTCCATTACTGCACCCGTTTTGTCCGTCTGTAATCCACGAGATTCAGCCTCCGCTACAGGACCAGGCAAGCGGCTCCGCATTAATGTCCCCCTGTGTGAGAAGATGAGTCTGCGTGGAATTTCCTTTGAACTCATTTCCACCTGAGCCGCCCCCTGGCTCCGTTAGCGTAGCTTTGATTGAAATGGCTTCCATGTTCCACCTTATTAATGCCTCTCTTGTATTGTGGATACTTCAATCAAATCCCATCTTAGACTGCTTTTACCGAGAATAATGTTCAATCAAAAGTGCATATTGATGAGGGAGAAAAAGGGAAATTCATTGTATGTATCACAATATAATGTAATACACAGGAAGCTTTGTTTATTTTTGACTGAGTTGCACAAAGATGTTTTTTTTTTTAATGGTATTCCAATGTTTATTGAATCTGGGTGTAATCCTTTATGGGTCCATTCATACTACTTGCATGGATGTTTTACAGTTTCCCTTATACTGTAGTGATATCACTTAGCTATCACACACTCAAAAACAAACAAACACACTACAGTACCTCCACGTTTCAGGCTCCTCCACCCCCCTACCCTACTTGTATTGGTGCTTGATCCACAAAGTTCGTCCTTAATAAATCTAAATCAATTATCTGAGCAATAAAGCTGATAATATTAGGCGTATCTGACCACTCACTGTGACAGAATTGAAACAATGTGTTGAATGGAGAGCACTCATTTCTTACATGTGAACAACATCAATCAGCTAGACAGACCATGCATTGCTAGAAATGCATTACTCATGGCTGTTATCATACTTGGAAATGTAATACATTCATATTAATCCATATTCAATTATTCTTAAATATGTAATATACAAGTCTGTATTCATATTCATGTTATTGTTATTAGTATTAGTATTAGTTTTAGTATTAGTATTAGTATTAGGGGGAGATGATTTTTTGGCTGCTGGCAGTGTTAGCTGGAGCTTCTGAAGAGGGGCAGTGAAGAAACAGCTCTCAGAAAATCTGATTGTAGGCGATTTGTCACCAGCACTGTGCTGCTGTCATGTCTGACATGTCACGGGACCCGTGTGTGACTCTCATCATGGTCCTCGCTGAACTTAAGAAGAGAGGTCATCTGTAGTCACGGAAAAGGGACTCCACAATCCTTTAACTGAGCGACGGGCCGCTCACACGCTTCTCTCTCTCTCTGAAATGTCTGTCAGCTGAAATGCTCCTGTAGAAGCTTCTGGCGCACTCGCTGAACTGATCCAGCCGGGACCAAAAATCACATTACAAGCTGAGACATCCCTCGCACTTCGAGAGGGGAAACCAATTTTTCTTTATTTATTTATTTTTTTAATTGATTTCTGATTTTTAATAATCAGTCTAGTTTTTTTTTTTTTTTAAATTTAAGATACATTCCTTGGTAAGATACTGCATGATAGCTGAAGCGGATTCTTAAACACCTAAAAAAACTTTTTTTTTTACTGATCTGGAACGTTTCATTTCATTTTGTTAGAGTTCTTAGAAAACAATTCAAAAATTTAGTCTGATCAATAGGTGAAAAGAAGAGTGTGGATAGGCGTCACCATGCCAGGAAGCACCCAAAACTGTAATATCCCTCTTTGTCTGGACAACTGCAGCGATGGCAGTACACTTCATTTCTAAAGTCACCACACAGTTAATTGTGGAAGCCATTTATTTAATATATGAGTGTGAATGTCAGTGATCAGCATTGAGACCTAAAGGTTGTTTTGTTTTGTAAAATTAAATCACAGGTAATTGAAATATAATCATGGGACCCCAATCAACATACTGAACCCATTTATAGGCACAAGTAATTCAGTCAAAAGGGAATTTACATATAACTGACTTTTAGTATTTTGTGTTTTATCGAAGAAATGAACAAGCGTGTCATTTGGAATGAGTTCATTTCTTTGTACAATAGAACAGCATATGCCCTGAAATGGCTAATGCCTGGTTTGATTGACTTGCATTTAGTCTTAAATAGACAAAGTGCATTTGATTGAGTTCCAGCCTAATCCTTCTCACATTGACTATCAGCAATATAATGGGAAAGAAATGAAAATGCCAAACTCCAGATCAAATCAAGCTGTCATCTTTGTTAACTTTATGCTTATGTGCAGCTTATGATTTGGCAGGGTACACATTTAAAAAAAAAAAAAATAGGTTTCACTTGGTACTACCTTTGACAAAACAGGTCAATTGTGCTGATGGGCAATTCAGCTTGTAAGTGGTATGTCACAAAAATAATTACACTTAATTGGTTAGTGCCTAATGGTAATAAACGAATCAGCATGAGGCCTTAAGTTGTCCATGCAAAGCAGCCAGTACATTGCCAGACATCGGAAGGCTGAGCAGAATGACCGGCTGCTGAAAGCCCAAAGCCGCTGACTGGACGCAAAGCTTATCACAATCAAACACTTTTGGGAAATGCTGCAAAAGAGAAAAGGGGGCAGCCAGAGGAATGAGAGGAAGAACTTGATTGAACAGAAGACGAATGAATGATCTAAAACTAATCTGAAGTTGGGGAGGGTGGCTGGGGAAGTGGGGGAGGTGGGGGGTTGGTTGGGTGTAGGGGGAAAGTAATCAAAGTGAGAAACAGCATTTTGCAGTTGTTGTTTTTGTGTTCTTTTTTCCAGCCAATTTTTTTTTTTTTTTTTTTTCACAGAATGTTTTTAGGCCACGGGGGTACCTAAGGACAAATTGCACAAAGTACCAGCCCTGCGGCTAACAGCTAACACCGAGACTCCTCATACGTATGTGTGCGCATCTCAGCGCTGCTCTCACATCCCATGGTCTCCATGCCATCTCTCCTATTCATTATATTTCAGCTGGGAGCCATCTCTAAATCTCATTATCTGATGAAAGTCTGCATCACAACACAATGTTATGGTTAGCTGTTTGGATTTTGACAGGATTTACAAATTCCCCCGCTGATTTCTGAAATATATGCATGAAAGTTTGCAATAAAACGGTGGTCACAGCTGCCATCCATGTGATGAGTAATGTTTCAGTGGATTATTCATCTGAATTAACAGTACATCTGTCGTGGTTTTTCAGCAAAGGTTCGCTGTTTAGTTATTGAGTTCTATCAGATGTGTGCACACTAGATCATCCACATGCTCTAAAAACAACAAGACAACATATTTTGTTCTCTCTCTCTCTCTCTCTCTCTCTCTCTCTCTCTCTCTCTCTCTCTCTCTCTCTCTCTCTCTAATTTAGTCTGCAGGCTAAATTAGACATAGGACCTGTTTGTTTAACTAACCAAGTTCCACATCAGCATCACGAATCATTTTATCAACAGGAAACTTTTCTCTTTAATTAAAAATGTATCAAAATGAAAAATCTGCATGTACTTCATCATCCATATTTCTATCTATTTTCTTGTTAGTCATTTTGATTCACGATTTTTTTGGTATGAAACATCATATCTCAGAAGTTAGGCATTGCATTCGGTCAGCATGTGAGGTGTCGTCTGCTGTGTCACTCTTCCATTTTTATCACCTTTAGTCACTGCGGTGAGAGTACTCGGATGGGCAAGGCCGTCGGCCAAATGTTTGCATGCATTTAATTTCGGTGCTATACGTGATTATCAAATACATCAAATCATTAACCTTCACTTCTTTGACTCGCTTGTCATCTCTGTTCCCAGAGAGTGTGCTGTCATGGTACCCTTGAGACAGGCGCTTCACTTGAATTGCTTCAGTAAATACGCAGCTGTGCAAATGGATGCGCCGTATAAAAAGATTGCTAAGCTGCACATGTTGCTCTGTATGGGGGGGGGAATCCACTAACTGCATGAATGTAACGTGATGTTATGTTGTCTTCATGGAATCTGCTGTAGCCCATCTTTCGTGACAGCTATGGTTGGCAGCCTGCGTTTAAGCCGGCCTGATGAGGCCTTTTTAATGTGGGTCATTAATCGCTTTGCGGTAAAGAATGACTTGCACTTCAAGGGCTGGCTGAATATGTTCAATAGCAATGCCCGCATCATAATTGCCAGCGGGTATACGATCTGGAGCATTTAAACAGCTCATAGGACAATTAAGTGGCTGTTGAAGTGCGGAATGCCATTTGCATTAAGTGCTTCCAAGTGTGACACCGTCCTTATGTTCCGCGCTGACCTTTGTTTTTTTTTTTTTTCTCATACTCAGTAACAGGCTGTCTCCGCAGAACCGGACCACGCTTTACGATGGCTTTACCGTCGGCGAGAAATGCTTTCTTCATCCTGCGCGTGAGGTATAAGGGCAGTCTCTCTGGCTTAACTTTCAGGGAAAAGGACTACTTTCATTGCCTGTCAGGCATGGTATAAATTCCCATTGTGTTTAGTGGAAGCAGATGGCTCTCTATGCTCAGAGGGACACTACAGAATCAGATTTAACATCTCCCATCTTCTTCAGCTTACTTCTTTTATATATATATATACAGTCAGAATGTGAACCGTAATAATTCCACATGCAATATGGAGCATCTGGTCACTTAAACTGTACTGGGAAGCAGCTTGCATATTAAACTTTATTTATTGACTTCACTTTTCGTGTTATTTTTTTTTTTTTTTGTTAAATGAGATCATTTGCTTAATGTACCAGAGCTGAACCCGGGTTACCCCCCGCAGACTGTGAACTTGAGAAACGAGCGAGCGCGCAGACTGTAATTTTACAGTTTTATCACACGGCGTACGGGACGAAAACGCCCAGCCTGATGCCGGAAACGCACCTCCTCTGAACCTTCGCACAGGTACAGCTGGATTCAAATAAATCATCTCTGCCGCGCGGAGATATGCAGAATCCGACTTTGTTAATAATGTGCATCGGCCCGTCCCCTGCAAATACAATGCGGCGGGATTGACACAAACACGTTACGGAGGCCATAAATCATGAGCGGGGAAGGCCACGGCAGGAAAATAAAACGCTGACGTGAAAAATGTGAGGCCAGCAGGCAAAGGAAAAACTCATTCCATAACCGCCAGCTAAAGTAGCACCCTGAAGCCCTGCCATCTCTGTACCCACACGCTGTGGGTCTCTGTACATCCTGTTTGCAGACCCCTTTTTTTTCTGGTGTTGTTGTTGTTTTGCGGTTGAATGAGTTGACTGGAGGAGAATCTGTGAAATCGCTCTCCTTAACGTTGCGTGGAAAGGAAAAAATCTCTAAAATTGAAACAGAGCTGGCAAAGCTGATTCATGATTCCTGTATATTTTAAACTCATCCAGCATATATTATGTGTTAAAGCATTTATTTATGTATTTATTTTGAACCCCTTAAAAGATAGAGTGATTGACACAGACATACTGAAAAGCTCTTTAATACGGCCACAATTACATTTGATTTATTTTTTATTTTTTATTTTTTGCTCTTGAGACCGGAAATTGCTCATGAGCTTCAATATTGGTTTGGATGGAAATTGGCTTGCTAACTTTTGTGATTGCTAATCATAAAACAGTGCTCCAAAATACGTCAAAATATGTTCGAAAAATTAATTAACAAGAACTTGGCATTTAGGGTGGGCCGTTTTACCCTTTTCTGAGTACAACGCTGACAGTTTGGAACAAAATCAGGCTCACTCTCCCGTGTCACGCTCCTAATTTCAGGCTTTTCCGGCAGTAGGTTGGAGGCTCAGCAGGAAGCCAATAAGGCGAGCCCTGACTTAGCACCAGGCAGGCTTTCCTCCAAAAGGATTCTGGGAAAATCTGGCGAGCGGGCTGACATTAATGTCTTTATCTGTGGGCCACTTGTTTGCGCTACTGCAGTTAAGTCAATATAGCTCAGTGGAACCTGAGAGGGGGATCAGTCAGTTAGCACAGGCATGTGAGATGACACATCACCAACCCACCATTCTCCTCCATTCAGTCTGTGATTGGACAATCCATTCTAGTCCACTCAGTCACTGATTGGTCAATCCAATAGACCTTCTCATCCGCCCCCCCTCCATTCATCACTCTCTTTCTCTCTTCCTTGCTTCTTCTCTTTTCCTTCCTCTCCTGTCCTCTCTCTCTCCCCCTCTCTCTCACTCTCTCTCTCACACACTCCCATTCTCTCAGGCTTTCTCTCCCTGTCCCTCTTTCTCTTTTTTTTCTCTACCCCATCCTCATTCTCTCCTTGCGCTAACATTCAGCCTCAATAAAAAACCCAGCCCGTTATCTTAGTGTCCGTGCACCCGAGGAGTCGCCCTGTCCAATCCGCTCTCAGTCAAAGGGATTTCTGTTGACTACCCAGAAAGCCAGGAGTGTCTCTCTTTTTTTAACACAAGCCACAGCTAAACAACATCATCATGTTTTTTTTTTTTTTTTTTTTTTTTCTCTCCGTTAAAAAGTAAGCAGGGTCTGATTCTAGAGGACCTCATGGTTCCCAGAGCATCAGCTAAACGTGTATAGATGGGTTCTGTAAATGACTCTCGCTATGCAGTTTAAACACTAAATATGAGCAAGGAGGATTGCGAGGTGTTTTCTCCTCTTCAATTGTACATAAGTCTATTCACGCTAATGAGCGCTTGGAGTATGTGCGGGAATGCATTGAATACAAATGAAAACGCACAGCAGATATGAGGGGAAGAACGGGCGTACAAAGATACATACATTCAACCAGAGAAACCGGATGGGGGAGGGGAAAAGTCAATAAAAATCACATTTTCCACACAATCCTCCAAAAGTACACTCGAAGTAGAGGGCATATTACTCACTTTCAGTAGTTTTTGTGCATGGTTAGTGGGGTTAAGTTATGATCGAACCGTTACTAAAATACTGATACTTCAGCAGCTTCAGCTGACAGACAGACAGACAGACAGACAGACAGACAGACAGACAGACAGACAGACAGACAGACAGACAGATAGATAGATAGATAGATAGATAGATAGATAGATAGATAGATAGATAGATAGATAGATAGATAGATAGATAGATAGATTTTGGCTTTCCCTCAAAGTTTTAATCCCCGCCCAGCTCCACAAACCCTCCTCTCTCTTTTTTTGATGTGCTAAGTACCACCCAGAGGGTCATAAACCACTCGAGTCCCATTTCAAATCCACGTGCCTACAGAGGAACACCTTCCCGCCTCCAGTTTCCACAAATGCAGTTATGCAGAACTTCCACCTCCCCTAAAGTCTCAGATGCAAAATTAAAATCACGTACATGTATGATTCAGCATCGCCGTTTAGCATCATCTTCCCGCATTGCTGGTATTTTTGAGGCCAGTCATTTTTCCAGGCCTGCAATCTTTCAGCAGAATTTGAGCAGCAGTAGATTATACAAAATGATCCTTCTACTGATATTGTCTGAGCAAAATTAGGTACCCAGCTGTCCGGCCTGCCAGCTAGCTAACACACTCCCAGTGCATAAAACAGAGTGAAATCTTCACATTTCAACCAATTTTATTCCTCAGGAGGACTGCAGGAGAATACAGTGTCGTGAGAACAATTGAAATTTAAACAAAATGGTTGAAATTAAGCCACACCCCCTCTTCAAACATACCAATCAACTCTCCTTTCCTCTATCATCCCAGAAGGCCAGATCTCAGGACACTGTCACCTTACTGTCTGGGAAAAGCAGTACACTCTGTTGCTGTGATCCCAACTCCAAGAACCTGGCAGCTTTTACATCAGTCAGATTCTCAGAGGGTGGAGGCCTCCATCTGTCACTCCTCAACCTCCACCCGGTGTTATAGTTACAGTTTCACTCTTGACCTCCTTCACCATTGGCCCACCTACCACCCCTGAGCCAATATGATTGGTCTAGGTCTTGAAAAGTAAGAGGGGTTTATCCCTTCTGAATTGCACGGCTTCCACTAGGCTTATCATAGAGGACTATACGTGAAATCTCTCTATCCTCCAATTCCTACCGCCTCCCACCTCCATCACCCATGCTGATCTTCGATCCAGCAAACAAAGGGTTATTGTACCGTGCTTCTGTACATCTGACAAAAAAAAAGCATGTGGTATGGACAATTTTTTTCCCATTTTCCCAGCATTTACCCAAACGTGGGGAGTCTGGAATGCATGCATGCATAAATAAAAGAAATAAATAAATGAAGACAATCAGATCTCATAATATTAAGGTGGAGAAAAAAAAAAAACAGACATTGATTTCCTCCCGGCGCTAGCGGGTCCCGCAATAATTGAGGCCACAATTGGACGGCCCTTCAGAGGAAAGACACAGCACCAGCAGTGTGAGAAGGCTTTAATGAAGTCTAAACAAAGCTGATAAAGATGGAAGATATTAAGGCATTTATCTTTAGGGCACCCATCATAACATAATATTGGTGAGTGAGGACCAAGACATGGAGAGCCCCTTTGTGATTCTATCCCGGAGCAGAGCCCCTTAAAGGGGGGGGGGGGTCACCCTCCGCTGATTACAACCACTTTGCATCCATTTCTTCCATTATGTTAGTTTCAGATCTACTGTTTATTAGTTTTTTTTTTTTTTCCTTTTTTCATTTATTTTTTTGTAACATTTGTGCAGAAAAATAAATTACCGCGCCCATAAATAGTGGTGTGACCGTTTTCTAGTCGTACTGCAAAAAAAAAAAAAAACAAATAGATTTTAAAAACTGGAATTGAGCCCATTACTGTACAAATATTGCAGCTGGAGCTGGGCCCGTTAGAGTGACTTGTGTTCTTCTCTGTTATTTTTAATGACATGCCAATCAGTGGAATTCCATAACAAACAGGCCATTAATAAAAGCTGGGTTCTGTCCAAGGCTGCTGTTCAAAAAGTACACTCAATTTGTGTTTTTATAAAAGGAGTCAACTGTCAGTGCTAAAGTTGTGTGAATCAGATATTTTCCATTTTGTTTGGTTTATCTCTCTATTTCAGAATGACCAATTATAGCGGTGACAAAGGGGCTGTTTCACACATGCATGTAAATGCATGAGCAGGTGATCGCTGCTTTTGCTGTACATATCACCAGCTGACCTGGTACTGTTACAGTCAGAGTGATGTCACAGAGATGTGTTATGACCCATGATGACCACAGGAGGCACTATAGCTGGGAGGAGATACTCTGCTGGCTGATTCCCTCCCTCCCCTACACAGGCAAGAGAGCCAATCACATAAGCTGTGTCCTCCACAGAATGTTCCAAATTCCATCCAGAGCATAAAGGTACATTCATACGTTCTGAGGAAATGCCAACTAAATGGGCTGTGTCATTCTGGATGCCCCAAATTTGACTTCATCTTTTTTTTTCCCCTTCTGTAACATAAAGTCAAACAGAAATATCTATATTACCATGTCAATATTTCTTTCATTTTGTCTGAAGCATAGAAGGTTATTGGACAAAATATAGAATTCTCAGCATCATTAAGACCGTGATTTATTTCAGAAATGGCAGATTGATTTGTTTCCTTTTTCCCTTCTCTGAAAGTCACCAAGTGTAGCCTGCTAAATGTTCTCTATACAATTAAGCACTTTGAGCGGGTCACTGGAGTGTCTGATGTTTCATGAAATCTAAACAGGCATCTTTGGATTCAGCGATCCATCAAGCGCAGCAGAGAGAGAGAGAGAGAAAGGGAGAGAGAATATTGGTTCCTTAACCGCGGTACGCGATGAATCACTCCCGGCTCCCCCCACAGAGCAATCACATTTACAATCGAGCCTTTCCCCGAATGCCGTGCTGATGTATGCACACATTCAATAACCGTTCCGTTTGTTCAGGGGCCTCTTCCAGATGCTTCTCTCTCCACCCCTCCATGTCTGGCAGCCCTCAGAGGCACTGTGCAACATAGGTTCGCTTCAAACAGAGGTGCGTTTATCGCCGTAATTATTCAATCACCAAGATACGTCAATCGTCATATATTAAATACATGGCGCAATTTTTTTTTTTTTTTTTTTGTGTTAGACCAACTCTGGAAGAGTATGTTTGATTCTTACAGAGTGCGTTTTATCTACATCAGATTCATGTGCTCCGTTCATGTTTCATTAGCGCTGACCAATTCACTGTGGATTTATCATGTTCCTCAAAAAGGTGTGCATTCTCTTTAAAGCACGTTGGACAGTTTGGTAAGATGGATTTTGGAGGCGATGAAGTGGATAAAGTTTTAAGATGAAAGTTTACTGTCGTTGCACTGTGCTGCATATGGCACAACGGATGACAGAGCGCCATCGTAAATCCAAGCTTCTTGACAAAATAAAAATTGAACCCCCCACCAACCCTTTCTTTTTGTTGGATTCGGGCAGGGTATGCAGCATAGCCTGGCTGAGGAGACGCTTAAGCGAAGAGACGGCTTTTACCTGACGATTGTCTGACATCCTTCAGCGCCTGAGCAGAGAGAGGAAGGAGATATCCCCCTGACAACCATGTAATTGGCCTACTGTTTTGTCTCACTCGCTCTCAAACTGCATCTGCAACTTAAATATCCCCCACATGCTGGATTCCATATTGTGTGCATGAGTGAGCTGCTGCACATAATTCATTTTACAGCAGAAGCGGAAATGGGTGTAGGCCGCTCAGACCGTTAACGTTATGTGACAGCTGGGTTGATTATCCCACCACCGTGCACTGTACATGTGTCCCTCAATATCGGTTAATGAATGTCATTTGAATTCTCCGACAGATAAACACTTACATCTACGTAATCTCCCGTCGTAATGAGGCGGAGATGGGAGGTATTGAGGAGTAATAGAGTCCATCAGTTGCATGTCAGCCACACCCAGTACATGCGGTTAGTTCCTGCACATGTACTGGGAGCTGGCTCAGTATACGTCTGCTTAAGATGCACTTATTACATTACAATCCAATTAAAATGACATTTGAAAAAAAGGCTGATTTTACAGTTTTCTGAAGGCGCAGGGCTCTTTGGGTCCCACACAAAGCATTGGATCTGTAAAAATGTTTAATGCTGCTGTGGGCTCCTTTCAGTACATTTTAATGACCATGTGCATGCATGACAGTCCTTAATAATTTGTATTATTGCAATGCTTTTTGTTTTGTCTTTATACACACATATATGACGTTGTGTTAGCATATCCTATAGCCAAACCGCCCTTAACCTTAATCTAATTGCATATGACTGTCAATACACCTGTCACTTCTGAGGAGCAGGCGCTGGGTATTGCACAGAGATAATTCTCGTTGCGATGTGTTGCTTATGGCATCACTAACAGGCAGGGCTTGGTGTCAGCTCAGCACAGAACCCCAGTCTGATCTCTTAACTCCTAAAGTGGAGAACGCCGTGCCGAGACGGAGACAGGGAGGACGCTGCCGAGTCGCCTCACCGTCCCATCATGCTCCTGTTCAGTCGCCGGCGTTAGCCGTGTGCTGTCACTGCAGGCGAGCGCTACACAAGCAAGCGATGTCATATCCTGTCAGGTCCCTGAACGCGGTGTCGCCGGACTTCACACAACAGCTGTGCTACACAGGCACCTGCTAACACGAGGGTCACCCCCCTCCATGGCACCCGGAATATATTAATATTTTATATATTTTATGCAGCTTTTCATATAGAATCAGGGTACCACTCAATACACTCATGGTTTGTTTTCCTGATTATACAAAGTTCTTGTATAATCAGGAAGAAAAATACTTCAGGAAAACAGATTATAAAAAAAATTGTCTGTAAATTCCATTAAACTCACAAGTTTTTAGTGATTATTATGATAAGCTTGAGCACCATAATTTTTCATGATTCTTGAAATATTTATAAATTATTCAAAAATGTTGCAAAATGTTGAAAACTATGCAAGGTAAATCTACTCCTACCATGACTACTATGACTACTACTACTACTAACAAAAAAATAATAATAATAATAATAATAATAATAATAATAATAATAATGTAATGTGTAATGGGGTAAACCAAGCTTCTGCTAGCACAGCTCCTGTAATCTTTCACAGTTGCCTTAGTTTGTCTTCCTGACAGCACAGTGAGCAGTGAGTGTTTCTGTGTGCGTTATGTGGGGGGAAATATTCCCTTTACAGGGTATGTGTTTGTGCAGTTTGAGCACCGGC
This sequence comes from Albula goreensis, assembly GCA_022829145.1. Classification (NCBI taxonomy): domain Eukaryota; kingdom Metazoa; phylum Chordata; class Actinopteri; order Albuliformes; family Albulidae; genus Albula; species Albula goreensis. The sequence goes on along the minus strand of CM040745.1, from coordinate 4,238,981 downwards.
TTCAGAGTGAGTGTAAAAAAAAGCCCCGGGACCAGGGAGGAAAGGTGAGCGTGTTCAGTGTGAGCGCTGGTCAGCGGAGAGGGGACGGACCCGCAGCCCGCAGGGTTTCCTTCCTGCTGTTTGTCACACCCAAACCCCTCTCCAGGCAGGATGACTGGGCTCTTTGATCCGGCTAAATTAGCCGTCAACACGCTGCGAATACAACATGGTCAGAAAAAAAAAAAATACCTACAAAAAAAAAACTAAGAAAAAAAAATGCACCCAAATGCTGAAGAGTAGCTGCAGGACAAAGTGAAAGTTTAAAACAGGATGAGAGACCCAGCAGCCTGTTAAGCTGTTTTGTTTCAGTGTATGGATGAGATGGGATGGGCTCCTGCCCCCAGGAGAGAGCGTTTCATATGGTGGGGCTGTCAACGGGACTTGCTGCTCTGTATGATCACACACCTGCAGAACTGCTCTTGCATGATCACACACCTGCAGAACTCCTCTGGCTGATCGCACACCTGCAGAACTGCTCTGCATGATCACACACCTGCAGAACTGCTCTGCATGATCACACACCTGCAGAAATACTCTGGCTGATCACACACCTGCAGAACTGCTCTGCATGATCACACACCTGCACAACTCATCCGGCTCATTGCACACCTGCAGAACTGCTCTGCATGATCACACACCTGCAGAACTGCTCTGCATGATCACACACCTGCAGAAATACTCTGGCTGATCACACACCTGCAGAACTGCTCTGCATGATCACACACCTGCAGAAATACTCTGGCATGATCACACACCTGCAGAAATACTCTGGCTGATCGCACACCTGCAGAACTGCTCTGCATGATCACACACCTGCAGAAATACTCTGCATGATCACACACCTGCAGAAATACTCTGGCTGATCACACACCTGCAGAACTGCTCTGCATGATCACACACCTGCAGAACTGCTCTGCATGATCAAACACCTGCAGAAATACTCTGGCTGATCACACACCTGCAGAACCAATCCAGCTGATCACACACCCACAGTCTCCTCTACCAACTCCTCCATTGAAAGGACTGCAATACCCAGGCGGTGGACTGTAAAGCAAAACTGTGCAGGGGCCACAGAACTGCTCAGTAACTGAGGCACTGCACAGGGGCTGATGCAGAAATGCTGCAGAGAGACTGAGGACCAGACCAGGGGGACTGTCTCTGCTGCTCACGAGAAGTAAAACACGATTTGCCATTTTAAATTTGGGGGAGAGTGGCAAAATCAGAGTTAAACACTGTTTTAAAAGTGAAGTTAAACAAGAACACTGGCCCTAAATAGTTTATTAAGCTAAAAGCTGTGAAAGTTGCATTAATGTACCCTTCAGTTTGCATACCCAAATGAGCACAAACATTGTGTTCCTCCATTTTCAACCTGCAGAGTGGCAGAGAATTATGATGTGATAGCAGCGCCTGAAAATTTACCTGAAGTCATTTTGGCTGAGCAGAAACAGTCTGCCTGGACATAATTTTTGAGGACATTTTAACAAATGCAAGCTTGTATTTATATGCCATGTTTTTTGTACTTTTTTTAGATGCTCTGGAGTTGGCCTACTATATCAGGTACCAGGTTTATTTACCATTTTATTGAGTGGGTAAATCAAAAATGTATTTTGTGGATGTGAAAATGGACAGGAATATAAATCCTCGCTCTGTAAAGCGTACTCGCACACAACGTGTGAAACTTCAATAAGGCCACAGAAATCAATCGTAATCTGATGCACTGTTTGTTGGAAGATGCACACCATTTTATTTATTTATTTATTTATTTACAGTCAGTTACTTCATAAGCCCTCTTTGGCGTGGAGGAAAAGTGAAGCACAAACACAATTAGATGTGAAGTTTTTACCTATAACCTTCCAGGCATACAGCGCCAGATATGGTCTACAGTGAGGAAGGGGCAGAGAACTGCTTACTCACTGACCCATGAAGAATAAGGAATGCAGCTCAAAATCCGACTCGTACATTCACCTCCAGGGGAAAAATGGTGCAAATGAGAACCTCCCCCCATCCCCCAATCAGAATGATGCACTGGTTTGTTAAAAAGGAAGTAAATCAGTCAACAGTGGAGGAAACAGTGAAATCCCAGAATGCATGGATCCCCGAATACACACACACACACACACACACACACACACACACACACACACACACACACACACACAAACAAACACACACACACACTCACACACAAACACACACGTGTACACACACAAACACACACACATTCACACACTCACACACACTCACACACAAAAACACACACACACACACACTCACGCACATACACACACATGCATACTCACTCACACTCATGCACACACACACACACACACACACACACACACACACACACACACACACACATGCATATACCCTTACACACACTCATGCATACACACACACACACACACACATGCATACACACTCACACACACACACGCATCCACACTCACGCACGCACACGCACTTGTTCACATGTACTTGTACTAACACACGGATGCAGACACACCCATTCACACACAGACACACAGACACATATACACACATTCATTACATACATTGTTGTAGAGAGACAATATTAACATAAATGAAAACATGCACAATCACAAAGCAACAACATATTATTCCCATATCCGTTATATACCGTTATCCATGCACACCCACATGCATTTTCAGGTGCTCTGCAGTCTTTGTTAAGCAGATGGTAAAAATATGAGTTTATTGGTAGTCAGGGACCACTTTGAAAGTGTACGCACCAGTACACTTGAATTAAGACCTACTCAAAGACAAACACATGATATAACGAGGGCTCTCAGAACAAGACTGGAGAGAAATGATCTGATTTGCATAAGAGACTTCGATTTGTACTTGTAGAGAAACAAACCGTTTTTTCCCCACCAGAAAAAAAGGCTCTTGAAATTTTATCAAAGTCGCATACAGCCCCCTAGAATCACAAACAGAGGTAGTCACTGGAAATATGCCAGTGCTATTAATCTCTGTTTAGCAGTGCTTCCTCTCAACATAGTCAGTGCTACATGAATAGGAATAAACTATCGTGGGCTAACATTTATTTGAGAGACAATTGAAAATGATATATAGGCTAATAAACTGTTATTGTTTTGTTAAATTGTGATTTTTTATCATTTCATTAAACTTTGGGGTAAAATAAATAAATGAAACGTCCTTTCCCAGAATTGGTTGTGTTTTATAACAACAAAACAATATCACTGAAATTACAGAACAAAACCGAATAAAAACATGGAGTCTTTTTTCATTTTTTCTTCTTTGGTGAACAAAGGGGATTTGAGTTGCAGGCCGTACCTTCGTGTGCGGAGGCCTTTGCCTTCCCAGAGTTCCCTCTCGGAGGGGATAAAGCAGAGATGGATCCTGTGGTCCCTCCTGCCCATCTGTCCTGTTCCCCAGCTCAACACTCACTCATCCCTAATTGAGTATAATGCGGGCAGCAGAGAGGATGGAACAACACACTGGGAAAAAAATAATGATGGTCTGATTGTGAGATCTCTTCTGATGGATAGGGATGGCTCACTGGCACAGACCCACAGCTGAGTCCTGCTGGTGCCTCAAAGTACGACATGAGCACTTATATACAGGCAGAGTTACACGTTCTCGACATCTCCACCTGAGCTCTTAGCGTACATACAGTCGGAGCTGTAGATTCATAACATTAATGATACTGCATATGCAGGTGTAGCTGAAATCGCTACCTGAACTGTTGTGAACGGATACAGCTGAACCACTACATGAGTCCTTGAGCACAGTCCAAGATGAAACCACTATCTCAGGGATGCTCAATCCCTCTTCCACAGAGCGTCAGGGTTAATTAATTTTCATTCTGGCTCTGCACTTAATCATTCAACTTAAGCGGTTGATTTCCATTAGCTCACCTCACCTGGTTTAATGGCCCTGGGATGGTTACTGATTTTATGGTGAAATCAAGAACACGGGGACGACGAGGCTCAGCGGTCCCAGGTTTAAGAGACGCTGCCCTGTGTGAATCTTTATGCATTGCTAACTCCTCATGTACCCGATCACCCTGAAAGCCCAATCCAGCGAAGCCTTCTTCATGAAACAGCGGCGTAATGGTGACGTTTTAATTCACCCAGTTGGGAAAGTAATGCCCCCTCCCTTGCCACTGCCCAGTAAGTTCACAAACAGGCTAGGCTTTATATATGCAAGCGCTTGCATCACAGTGCTTATGGAAACACTCTAAGGAGGAAGTCAGGAAATTGACTGTTATGGCCAAAATATCCACCTTTCACTGACATCAATATTTAGTCTTGGTTCATTGTGCAAAACCATTTTCAAATTACAGGATGTGATATACATTTGAAAAAAATGGCAGGATGAGTCAAGTGTGCTTTTAAAGGCAGGTGAAGCTGCACACACCTGATAGCTCTATCTGCCAGCTTAAACACAGGCGGGGCTGCAGGCCCCTGATACCGGGACTTACTGCCTCTGCAGGGGGATACAGGTCCATATTATTTTAATTGGTTCGAAGCTTACAATAGCTGTATTACCTGCAGTAATGAAAAAAGCATAAAAACGTATTTGATGACCATCCACCCCATCTAGGCTCACTGTTTAATAGTGTAATAACAAAGTACACACTGTTACTTTGTGAACTAAAGGATAGAACGCGTTGTTTTCTACTGTTACTGTCCGCACTTCGAACAATGAAGATAAACCTAACAATGTTATAACATTACTGTTATAACAGTATAACGGGATACTGTAGCAATATGTACACTGTATCTGCCTTTGTGGTAATGCCAGTGTAAATTCACATTGGTACTAGGGCAGATACATATTTCATGGATTTTTGTCTTACAGCCATTATCAATTTATGCTGCGATCCATATTAAAAGCACTGATTATGGATGCCACTAAAAGGTTGCATTACTCCATTATAACTGGTACGCCATGCTAATTTCACATCCATGATGACTCCTTGTTTTTGGCACTTTATGTTGGTTTTCATTATTAGTTTAAATATTATCCTAATATATCATTGGAATAACTGTTCCAATTTAACATTGGAAATGAGATCACATTACATTCTATGTACTTAATTATTTGTCAGAGTATTTTTAACAAACTGACTCTGTGTAAGTGTGTTAGTACCACTAGCTGTGTCTCACATCAGACGGTGATATGGCCTTTTGCTTCCTTTTAATTAGATTACATTATATCTGTCACTTAATTGGCAATTAAACTTGCATATTTTTTGCACGAGGCTGCGGTTGCGTTCACATACCGGGGAGGAGAACATGAAGGTAATATTTTTTGCTGTGGAAAAACAAACGTGTAAATACTTAGGTACAATGCAATTTCTGGATGTGAGTCCCCTGACAGTAATGTATTACCGCTGATAAAAACCCATATAGTAACCTTGATGGTTCTCTGAGTACGAATACATTTTGAGAGTGAATACACCGGTGGATTCACTTTATTTATTTCTTTTCTACTTGGCTCCAGTATGCAGTAAAATACAGCAAAGGTTGACTGGGTCTCAAATTGTACGCAGCAATCTCATAAAGGAGTGGAAATTGTGTTGCTTTCTCAAACTGATATGCAGAACAGAGGTGAAGGGCAAGCTGAAAGTTACATTTTATTTATTTATTTACTCATTTTTTTATCAAATCCGAGGTCCCTTTATCACACGCTTGATCTGCAAAGCATGTAAGGTAAGCAAAAGAGCACATAAATAAATAAATAAGTGCTTTTCCACAGGAAAATGTGTAACTTACAGTATTTCTCTTATATAGCACTTTTCTGCAGACTTCAGCAGGCCTGGTGTTTTTTTTGCCAGGGACAAAGGGAAGAGTTTAGATCCAATGATGTGGCTTGATTTCGGCTTCAGCTGAGGTGATTATGCGAGAACAAACATCAAAAGTAGTGAAGCAATTTGGAACGGGACCTGAACCTCATCTGAATGCAGTTTCAGAAGTGCAGCGCTTGCAAACTTGGCCACATTTTCGCCGCACAGGGGTCATCTGATAGATGATGAAATGCATTTCGTTAAATAACGTTTTGAGGTTATTCGTGCTCATCTGCTTTTTCTCGGCGAAGCCAGACACCGCTCCGTTGGCGATGAAGGCAGGGCTGGGACGACCCGCTGATCTGAAAGGCGGGGTGTTCATGCGAAAACGAACCTACCGCTGGGCTCCACGTCGAGCTCAAATCAACTAATTACTAATTAGACCGTTTCAACACCTCCAGTCAAAGACAAGCGAGACGCGGCTGTACTCCTGGCACGCTCCGCTTATCCAACGTGATGCAAAAATGAGAGGAAAACACAGACAGCGAGGACAACGTGCAGACGGAGCGAGGTGAAGTGGGGGAAACGAGAGAGCTATGGACGGAATACGGAAATGAAAGAGAAATGAGAGATGAACAAGACTGCAAAAGAGGGACGGCACAAGACAGAGACAGTGAGAGATGAGTGAGAGAGAGGGAGGTGGAGGGAAGGGAAATGAAAAAAGGAAGAGAAATGAGAGATAGACAGAGTGAGAGAGCAGTCGAGAGAGCAGGGAAGATGCAGGCAGTGATAGAGATGGTGAGTGGGACAGTGTGTGTGGGCATGATGTAGAGGTACAGAATGGCAGTCTGTGGGTGCAGTAACCTCGCTCTACCTTAGGCCTACACTGTCTTTACCAGTGCTGGGGAGGACAGTGCTGAATGATTGACAAGGCAGCCAGCACTTTCCCCCCTCCCCCTTTCTTTAAGACTGCTGTGAACTCTAATAGTGTTACCCTGGTGTGTATTTATGCTGCTATGGCCAATATTACTGATCAGGAGTAATGGATGGTGGCTGACTGGCTATGTGGTTTACTTTAAATGCATGATAGTATTATTGGTAACATGAACTGGAAGCTTTTGCGTGTGATACAGATATTAAATAAGGCCTGCAGTACATGTTTACAATTGTAGGGTTTCAGGACATCTTATGGATTCAGAGCATGAGGTAGCACAACAATCTGAGCGCGCAAAATGAACTCCAACTCCCATATTCCTTTGCTTCAATGATACCCCCCTGACCTTTGTGAATTTGAACCAATGGGAACTGAGGACTTCTTGTCCACATGAGTCACACAAGTTGACCTGACCCATAGCACGGGAGCATGCACTTTATTGTGAAGAACTAGAAATATACTATTTTTTTACAGAGTAACATGGTAGCTGATGTTTATATATCTTGACAGTTGATCTTTTCATACACCAAGATAATTCCTAATACTGCTTGGAGGTAAAAACTGAAACATTTCGGTTTGAGCTGCACTGTTTTTATTTTGTATAAATTCCTCAAACCTTTTGTTCCCGTTCAAGTCAGTAAGCTGTGAAGCTTTGACTGCAGAGACTTACGGAGATGATTACTTCTCTCCACCGTGCCGTAACGCAAAGTCATTTAAACCTAATTTTCCTATACCACAAAGAGCGTAATAAATCTCTTGCTGTGGTCCTGTCGGAGCCTCATGAGGAAGGTCACTCAGATTAAATCAGTCGGAGCAGCTGATGGAACAGGACCCGCTATGTCGCGCAGAGAGAAGGGCCACACAAGGCTGCCGTTAAATGAGTCTTTGAATGGGCGAGAGATTCATCATTATATCTCATTATCAGTGCCCCTCGTCTGCGTGAGGTGGCCTTGGTGGACATCCGCTCCTGATGAATGACGCGAAAAGCATCCTGGAGTAGAGTCCGCCCTGAGAGCAGGAGGGAAGCTGATTCAGCAGCGCATTCTATCACACTCGTTTGGACTGGTTTTTTTTTTTTTTTTTTTTGCACTGCTCGCGTCCATTGTGACTTATTCATTGTGTTTCTTCTCCCTGTTCTTCTCCTTCTGGTTCTTCCTCTCACCAGTTTGACTCATTCTGATTCTGATGTTTTTATACATACACCACACCCTACCTGAGCTGCTCATCGATCACAATTCAAGAACAGACATATTAAGTTATGAGTGTTTTGACTGCAAAAATCATTTTTTTCTGACTTCCCACCTAAAATGACTTCTCACCTGCTGTGATGTACAGTATGACCTCGCATATATTGCAGATATGATGTAGCTTTACTGGAGATAAAGTTAATGAGCAAATGAGCAGACATTATTTTCCAACCTTTTGCCTCCATTTTCAGATGTCTGTATTTCTGTAAGTGAAATCAGGACATAAGTTTAGTTGGAGAGGACCTTCAAGTTTTTTCTCCTGGAGTCCTCAAGGTGCCTGAGTGAACCTCTGTCTGGACTCTCTGACCGGCGCACTGCGGCGGGGCAGGTACACCAGAACCCCCGGCAGGTCCAACCACCCCTGGAAGGTCACTCACCGCAGGGAGGAGTGACCCGTGGGCTGACCCGTCGTCACGGAGACTGACAGCAGCTCAGCTAAACGCGGTAATGCCTTTCACAGCACAGACAACGTGAGCGTGAGCACCGCGATAAATCAGTGCATCATAGATCATCGCACATTTCCCCTCCATAAAACCATGCTGTAAAAAAAGGGAACATGGAGGCAAGGTCAAGCACACTGTTCCAAAGGTAAATTAAATAATGTTACATAAAATATATGAAATATGAATGATTTATTTCTGTTCAACGCAAAACACAAATAGTTGTAACAGGCTGTCATACTGTAAATCAGATTTAAACAGTGGTTACGGCACACGGGAAAGCTCCGGAGTGCACCACTGCGGGGTGGGGGACGGGGGATGGGGTGGGGATGGGGTGCAGCGTTGTCTGTAATATGTTTCTGAATTTCACGCCAACTTCTGCTCATCATCATCCCCAATCATTAATGAGTTTTGACATTTTTGCCATATTTCATAATAAGCTCATAAAGGAAGCCAAAGATTGCACTCATGTCTGCATGTGAAATCTTTTGTGACAGTCTACTCTATGAGTGACCTGGCCGTGGTGTATACAGCCAACCAAACCAGGTATAGAAAGCATCAACCTGAATCCACTCCGTCCTCTCCAGAACCAACTTTTCCCATCCTTGCTTTACAGCATAAATTATCACCACTTTGGTGAAGTGGTCAAAATCACCGAAAAGCTTCTTTAGAGCCATTCACATTCAAGGATTTAGGCACCATGGTAACCAGACTGAACGTGTCATAGAGGAATCGTCATGACGTTCTGAAACATCATTAGCAGCTGGAGGATGGCTCATGCGGCTAGACTACTGGGTTCCACCAGATGCTGACCTCAGCCAGCAGTCATGTGAACTGACGCAAGATCCACTATAGCTTCAACCAGGAAGCCAGGGCTTTCAGCTGACGGGATTACAGTCATGTCAGGGTGTAGCCTGAGATGCTGAAGCCCGAGGATGAAGTGCGCTATTAGATGCATTAACTGCACAGCTCAGCTGGTGCCCTGCCAAATTCCTTAAAAATGTAATTCCAATAAAGACAATGACTGTTTCATGCATGCATTCATTATCATACTCTGTATTATTTGCTGTTTTAAAACCAAAATGGCAAAAAAAAAAAAAAAACAATGACAACTTTTCCTTAACTTGGTTGTAATACAGAGAGAAGGAAAAAAACAGAAAGAGAAATATAAGATCTACATGGTAATATGTATTTGCACATTACTGTTTCAGTGAGGGAGTCTGACTCCACCACAAAAAAAGAGCAAACACTTTCTGATGAAAATGATAAAAAATGAATAAATGCATAAATAAATGGATACTATTTCAATTTAACACATTTTTTCCTCAGGAGTTTGGTCATGTTGGGTGAGTTTTCTCCTGACAAATTCCTTTTTGCTTCATTTACATATTTCCTGTTTATAGTAAGAATCGAGCAGCTAAACAGGGATTTATTTTCAGTGGGAATTTATTCATTTATTTACTCAGATACTTGTCCATATTTATTACCAGAGCCTCAGCCCTGCTTCTACTGGGTATTTTCTCTAATGGTGCAATTTTTCCCTGTTAGCTTTTTTCCTCCTTTTTTTCCCCCATGTGTCTCCTGAAAACGCTGATTCTCTCTTTTTTTTCCTTTTCTTTCTTGGCTCCCATCTTTCCTCCCTGCCAGAACGTCAGATTAATCTTGACGTTTCCTTTTCTCCTGTCTGTGGCTGTTTATCCTCTTGTCCTGCGCTTTTTTTTTTTGGGGCAGCCTTTGGTCTGCTATCCGCGGCCCGTATTGATGGCCATGTCATCATCCTCTTCCTTTCCTCCAATCAGCCCTCGTTTCAGATCCCGTCCTGATTGTGGAAACACATCTCTTGTAGGACCCTCATTAGAGCATACAAGTCAACACCAAGAATCTACTGCCAGCTCGCCTCCACTGCACGTCAAAATAAATCTCACCGAATAGAACCTGGTTCAGAGTCTCTGCGTGTAATCCAGATTCACTATTTTATGGATTAATAGACAAAGGTGCTTTGGATTCCAATTCATGCCACACAGACCATAATATTTATGATTCTGCCTCCTTTATGTAATATGGTATTGAAAATAAACTTTAATAGTAGAAGATAGAACTAATTCTTGTCACAGCAGTTTCATCTTTCATCACTGTGGAGGACATCTTTAAGGTCAAGCAATCAGATTTCTGGATTCCGTTATTCCCCTGAACACTAATGGGGTCTCTGCAAGAGAAGCGTATGCAATCTTTCAAAAAGCTTTCCGGGATTAAACATCCAGACTTTTCTTTCTGTGGGTGCAATAGTCCTACTCCACCAAAAAACAGAATTTTGTCACTATGTAAGTCATTCGGTTTTATTTAGATATTAAATACCTCTGCAGATGTACAGTAGAGAAAGTGGCAATGACAGAGTGTACAAAAAAATAAAAATAAATAAAATAATATTACCTTAAGAAAAACCTGTCCCGAAGATTAAAATTTAATTGAAAATCTCAGCATGTCACCCCATATTAAGAACATCCAAAAAGTGTTGTTTCCATGGGTAATTAATGAGGAAATGACATTAATGGAAAATGTGTTTAAGCTGCTTCTGGCTCATGTGTTGAGAGGCAGTGTCAGGAAACAGCTTGGCGCATTAGTGCCTGTTCTGGAGTATGCTTCAGCCCTCTGGCATTGCCATATCCCAGCTGAACTGGGTCTCAGTACCACCGCAACTGTGGATTTAACCACAGGGTTGCCAGCTCCACTCCCAAACTGGGCATAGCTAATGTACACTTTTGCAATGCATTTGGCCTTGATTTGCTTGTGCATTTCTCTTAACAGGTAAAGTTTAAAGGGGCAAAGTGCATATCACTGATAATTCATAAAACAACATTCATAATACTTTGTTATCACAGTGGTGTTGATATGTGATGTATGGTATTAGCTTGTCCATAGTTCTTGTTTTCTATGTGAGATAAAAATATAAACACATATTGTTATTCATGAGTGCTTGTTCTGTATAGGGAGCCAAATGTATTTGCTTTGAAAAAGCAATTTTATTTTATTATTATTTTATTTTTTCAATAAAAATTAGAAAAAAAAACATAGTGTTATATTGGTCCTTATATTGTATATACCGGTCCCATTAAATGGATCCTCTTCCAGTTTTCACAGTGAGTGTTCCATGAAACAAAAACCTCAGGAATTATAGAGAATTATAGCCAATATGCCATGTCAATATTTCCCTCAAGCATATAATACTTCCTCTCTTACTGGAATGTTCTTACAGAAACATCACTCATCTTATTCCAAGGTCTCTCTTGCAAAAGGAATTTTAAATCTTAATGTAACTAACCTGGTTATGTAAAGATTAATAGCGTATAACAGCTTTGTCATTGGAAGCATCAGAAGGTTCACACTAAAACATAGCAAAAATCAAAGCCATGTTTTATTTTGTTTTTCTAAGATTTTATGTAAGGCTATATTATGTTATTTAGAAAAAGAGAGAAAGTTATTGACAAAGAAGTCAAAGTATCTCCACAGTGTGACAGACACAGTTCAATGAATCAAATGATTGACATGAGTTTTTGTGTACAGACAAAATCCTGAGAAGGAAGCTACAGTCTGAAGGTCCATGCCGCTCTCAGAGAGCTGAAAGCTGGGGAAAGTGAACAGCACAGACATTTCCTAAGAGGACATCTCAGAGTGTCTCTTGCTCCATCTTTTGTCCTGCTCTCTGAACCTGTGAATGTGACAGTTTTTTTCCCCCAAATTTCAGGCAATTTCCTGGCTTCAGTCTCTTCTGTGTGAAATGCATCTATCACACGTGAACAGCTGCGCAGTGAGTCTGCTTTGTGCTGCATTGTGAGTGCAAAGGCTTTGAAGTCCATAAAGAAACAACTCAGCTATATTTTTCACAGTGCACTCTCTTTCTTTTGCCCACTCCTGATTTCTTTTTTCTTCTCTTTTTTATTTTCACATGACTTGTTGCTGGGCAGTCTCTCCACATTGCCCTGACTTCACCTGGGGCTTCAGAGAGCTCCCACTGGGTGTGTGTGTGTGTGTGTGTGTGTGTGTGTGTGTGTGTGTGTGTGTGTGTGTGTGTGTGTGTGTGTGTGTGTGTGTGTGTGTGCATCTGATGGTTAGTTTGTCTGTGCATGAGTGTGTGTGTGTGTGTGTGTGTGTGTGTGTGTGTGTGTGTGTGTGTGTGTGTGTGTGTGTGTGTATGACACATGCCAGAGTGTGTCTACATGACTGAGCATCTGTGTCAGTGCACATGTATGTATGTGTGGTAGGGTGTGTGGTGTTTGTGCACTGAACCTCTTAAACAAGATGGTGCAGGGGCATGTTAGACAAGGGGGACTATTGCTCAGTAACCAGACTTTTCCTCCGTCCCTCCCTCCCTCATTCCCTGCCTCTTCCTCCTCCTCCTCTGTAGCCATTCTCATCAGGACTTCTCTGTAAAGCTGCTGCCCCCCCTGGACAGAATTTAGCCGGATGATCTCTGGGGGTGCTGCACCTCCATGGATGATCTCTGTAAAATGGAGGAACAGAATCCCGGCTGACAGAGTGGGGGGCACGGGGCATCACAGCAGCTCCAGGTCACCGTCCGCACCCCCCCATGACTCCAGCCTGCATTCAGATCCATTACCCAGAATGGGGTACGCATATGTGTGTGTGTGTGTGTGTGTGTGTGTGTGTGTGTGTGTGTGTGTGTGTGTGTGTGTGAGTGGTGCATGTGTGTGCACGAGGACTATGTACCATGTGTTTGGGACATTTTTTTTTTCTCTGCAGTATTAACAACCTCATGAAAAAGATGATAAACATAATAATAAGCAACTGCAAACTACCACTTGGGCAGTAAGGACATATCAGCACTGGACAGCACCCTTCATGTGTGGAACAGTGAGGACTAATGAATGTTCACTGGACAGTGTTGTATGTGTGTGAAACAGTACAGGCTTTTCAGCACTGGACAGCGCTGACACAAGCATGTGTCCCCTTATCGAGCCAGAAACTGTCACCAGCACTGAGTGACCCCTTCAGAAGGGACGTGCTATTACAAAGGATGCCCCAGCATTTTCCATACACCAGCGAGATTTAGAGAAACACAAGCACCCTAAAGGTGTTGAAAATAAAGGTACACATGCATACAAATTGTACTTTTATTTCAGCCTGTGAAACAGAACTAGGCTATATAGTGGCATCTAATTGATTGGAACAAATGCTTTAATTGCATTGGTGCAGCAGGAGGCCACCCAGATGGGTTGTATTGTTATCACTCATTTGGAGAGATTTCCTAATGCCAGACAAACCCAAAACCTTACAGAGCCTGAGCCTGAGAGATGCCAGCGTGCCGGTGTCTATCACAACCACATGCATCCCTACGCATGTCAGATCTCACACAGCCTTGGGAAACAAAGGGACGCTTGAATGGTAAAATAAAGACTGCGTTGTCATGCAAAAACCTTCAAAGGGCTTTTTTTATATATATTTTTTTATTTTTGCCGATATGACAACCTTGCTTTTGAAAACTATTTTCCATTTCCAATGAATTCAGTTAATGTAGGCTGCGTCCCCTGGTTGGGCTTTTTTATTTGCTTATTTCAAGGGCCCCTTAAGAAGAATTCACAGAAGCAAAATGTGTTTGTGCCTTAATGCAGATTAATTATAATACCGTTCAGGGGAACATTATATTCATGTTTCCAATTGAAAAGATATAAGCCAAGGACCAATATCACTTTGCAATGGGTTTTAGAACAACAGAAATACAAAATAAGTGTAAAAACAACAAATATTTTGTTAAAAGAAAGGAACTTTGGATCCCAAGTGTCTCAGTTTGTGAATGTTTTTTTTTATAACATCTTAAGGCGTAGGCATTGCTAATGCTTCTGGGCTATGCTGTTTATAAGTGTAGGTTATAAACACAGAAGTACAATCTCCAACTTTGACCAACTCCAAGATCCAAACTCTTTTCCCATAATCAACCAACAAACACTTAACTGTGATTCTACCTGTTCACCTTTTAATTAGTCAACAAACTGAATGGGACATTGCATTTAAAAAGACTCAGTATTTGCAAACCATGGTCTCACAATCTCCAACAGATTTCTCTCCGGTATTTTCAACTACAAAATAAAGAGGACATAACAGGGCTCATATCCCTAGTTTGTATCATTTACAATTCTGTTTCCTTCTACGCACCATCACTGAAAATTTAAACACATTCCTTAATGTTTCTGTGCTACTCCATTTGTTATTCAGTGTATTCTTTTAAAGGCTATATTTGCTTTAGCTGGATACTTGTGCTCCTCCAAGTAAGAGCCCAGTTTTTTCGGCCTTCATGGTAGAGTGAGGGCACGGCTGATAATGGAGGCAATTGTGAATCAGGCGTAAAATTCTGTCCGAAAGAAGCAAATGTCATTGGGTTGTGTTGGGCTCTGGCCAGACAGCCAGCCAGTGGTGTAGTAATTCTGCTGCTGAATTAGCGGCCCCTATCTATATCTATATATCTGGCTCCTGCAGGATAAGTATTTTCATCAGTGAGGGGTGCACTTCTGTGGTTGCTCTGCTGTAGAAGTGAGCAGCAAACAGTCACAGCCTCATGAGAAAAAAAATAAATGAATAAATAATAAACAATAAATAAATAATTAAAAATATTATTATTAATAATAATAATAACAATAATAATAATAGTCTATTTTATTATTATTATTATTATTATTATTATTATTATTATTATTATACTCTCACACACACATACACACTCTCACACACACTCACAGACACAAACACACACACACACACTCTCTCTCTCTCTCTCTCTCTCTCTCTCTCTCTCTCTCACACACACACACACACACACAAACACACTCTCACAAACACTCTCTCACACATACACACACACATCTTGTAAAGTGCTGCAGAATAGAGGGTGGCTGTCCTTGGGAAGCCCACAGAAAGTTGTACGGGGTGATTATCCTTACACTTGTTTTTCCATTACTGTGATAGAGGGGACTTACTCTGCTTAAAATACTGTAGCACAATAATTAAGCACTGGGGACCTAATTATAGCTATACAGCTACACATGTCTGAAAGTGTTAATTGACTACTGTAAGTGTATGTATGTAGAGGATTTCTGTTTGCTTGACCGGTCATAATTAGTCAGCTGATAGTCTAGGGAGGGAAATTTAGCTCATTATTCCTTGGTTTTTTCACTTTTCCCCCCTTCTTTTCCTGGTAGTTTAGAGAAAGTTCAGGTCTGCACCCTTACTCACAGATACATGTGTGTGCATGTGTGTGTGCCTGTGCGTGTGTGCATGTACAAACAAACATACACACACACACATACATGGAAAAGATACAAGAAAGGGATTATAGCTCAATACATCCTCCAAGAGTCAAAGTTTCTGGTTATAAACATTCATACGCACACACACACACACGCACAAACACACACACACACACACAAACACACACATACACACACATGCGCATGCACACATGCACACTTCCACAACTGCAAGAGAAGTACAGACTGCAGGCACACAAATTTCCCAACAGGCACAGATTTAACATTAAACACAATCTATGCTCAGTCATCACATTTAACATTTAACGCAGTCTATTCTCAGTCATCAGATTTAACATTAAACACAGTCTACTCTCAGTCATCAGATTTAACATTAAACACAGTCTACACTCAGTCATCAGATTTAACATTAAACACAGTCTACACTCAGTCATCAGATTTAACATTAAACACAGTCTATACTCAGTCATCAGATTTAACATTTAACACAGTCTAGCTCAGTCATCAGATTTAACATTAAACACAGTCTACACTCAGTCATCAGATTTAACATTTAACACAGTCTAGCTCAGTCATCAGATTTAACATTTAACACAGTCTACGCTCAGTCATCACCCCCTGTCTCTTTCATTTGCAGCCAGCAGCCACTCAATCTGATTTTACTCACACTATAACGAGATATTAGTGTCATCTTTATGAAAGCAATGAAACTCACTCCATGCATATGAATGGCTCTCGTGTTTGACAGCATATAAAATTCATGAATAACTGAAAATAAAAAGCACTACACAAAAGACACCACAAGTATCAGTATAAAGGCCAGACACACTTAGTGAATCATCAGAAGTCACTGAGAAGTGGTCCAGACACTAGTTACTTAAATGTGTGTTTTCACAATACTCTCATAACTTTTGAATTTGTTTATATTTATCGTCTGGCCCATGTGAACTGTTTCTTGTAGATAAAGAAACAAAAATAAGTATTTAAAAGGCTGTTAAGCTTTGTACTTAATTATTGATTCTGTGCTATAACAAAGATATATTATTCATGGTTTCCCCCAAACTATATTCAAAGACAAATTAATTAAAATAGATTGCTGGCTCATCCATGGATCCTACTTATGATGTACTTGACCGATTGCTTGGGAGACAAAGAAATGGGTTTGTTTATTCATGCATACATTATTTTCATTCTAAATTATAAATCTGTTGTTGATTATAAAATGCTGTGTAACCTACTGTGTTCTTTAATCAGTTAGAAACAGTTGTTATCTGAAACATATATTCTGTGGTTGTGAATATTTTGGCAGATTTTTATCTTCCTGTTTTATAAACTTTTTATTCCTCAACTTTCTCTCCTCAGTTTGGGACTGAACTACAGATTGAGTCTTTAAAATGGCCACTGTGGTACCCCACACCCTTGCAATCATGGCGACAAATGAAGTGTGTTCCCATGTCTGATGCAAGACCCTGCAAACCATGGCTTAATTTCAGCCCTACAGGCTAAATAGTACTACAGGAGAGCTATCGCCAACAGCAAGAGAGCTCTATTTGCATACCTGCAGTGAACCGGCAACTTATATGAAGCTAATGAAGAAGTAACTCAGTGAACCCTGGCTAGGTCTGGCCCATGATAATTGAAGCGCTTATCCATTCTGCCATTAATTATTAAGTTGCTTTTTTATCCCCAGGTCTTATATTTTGATTAGCTGAATTTTCTAACTATAACTATACGGTATGTGTTAGATAAACTCAAGCTCAGTGTTATCGTTTGAAACTGGGAGCTTACAACTAAAAGTTTGAATCTCAGAAAACTTGAAAGTTTTATGAACAACCCTTCATTTTAAACGCTGCTCTGTGATTGGTCCTCTGCAGGAGCCAATCACAGCAAAGTTGAGGTGTGAGCTGGACAGGCTGAGATTCAGGCAGTAACTCAGAAGTCGCGCTGCCCTCCCCAGTTCTGTACCCATTTTACAGCCCGCAGTAAATATCCTGATCCATACACCAGACATTATAAGGAGATTCCATATCAGCTTCTTCTCTTTTCAATACATTATAAAGTTGCCAGCCTTGTTTTGATTGCTCAAGAATCTCTTCAATCTCCATGATTTATGCACCTCTCAGAGGCACAATCTAAGTGTGGAGTGTTTATTTCTCATGGGATATATCCTGTACAGGCTGCCTCATACAGACACGCATTCATGTGCATATAATACTAAATGCATTACTCAGGAAATCCAGGCGCACAGGTTCACAGCCGCACGTTTAAGCGCTAAAACCTTTTCTAGCAATGCTTGAGATGATGGCATTTTATACATGTTGAAACCTTGTGTACATTAGCGGTGACCTTGTTGTCTCTCATAAAGAGCACTTAAAAGGTATTTTTCCACTAATCAACACAAATATATATATATTTTTTTCTGTATACAGTACATTTGCATGGTAAAACTTGCTGATAGAAGTAATATTATGTGGAGTGGATTCTAATATTATCCTTGTTATAACAACCATTTTTTTTCAGTTTTAAATGTGTGTACATGTAGATAATTTAGAAGATTTCTGCAAATGTCAAACTCCACAACCCTGAATGTGAATGTGCACCAGATTTAAATGCTGTGTTTTCCTCACACTTTCATGAGCAACAAAATTGTTGGACATCTCGGTCACTCCCCTGGCCTGCAAACTGTAGCGTCCGTCTGTCATAGCAATGATGTCATGGTGAATCATATCCTGTTTATGGAATGGAGATAGGATTGTTAGATAGGATTGATAGATTGATAAAAAAACATCACAGGTCAATTAACTTTTTCATGTGAACCAAGC
The DNA here is from genome assembly GCA_022829145.1 of Albula goreensis. Taxonomy (NCBI): domain Eukaryota; kingdom Metazoa; phylum Chordata; class Actinopteri; order Albuliformes; family Albulidae; genus Albula; species Albula goreensis. Next base: position 4,220,446 of record CM040745.1, on the reverse strand, counting down.
CATGAACCCTGAATGTGTCCTAACTGCTATATTCATTCTCAATATAAGAAATCAGACCCCACCAACACCCCCCCTACCCAAAAAAATGGTACTCTCACACAGTTTATTTTATTGAAATGAGATTCATAGCCCCCTTATGTACTATATTCATGTCTAATAATGCTGTGTGCTTTTAAGGACTGTTCAACCAACTTTCATTCAGAAATTCAAAATTAATTCAATTCAAAACACCCTTGTTCATTGAAAAGGTGAAGAAAAACAGAATGTTCTGGAATGTAAAACGTGCAATATTTTAGTGTGCTTCGATATATTGCATCAGATACTTGCACTCTGGTTTGGGTTTACCTGACCTAACACAAAGGCACATAGAAAGAGGAAAACTCTGACTCCATGAAACCATCTAGGCTTTTTTTGTCAATTGTCTTTAGGGAGGGCACACAGCAATTATGAAAGTGAAGCTGTTATGTAAGGCGTTTCTTCTGCGGGGCTCAGGATGGCTCACAGTGTGAGGCTGGCAGGGCAGGGGGTGAGTGAGCAGGCTGCTTTTCCTCTGTGGGTGACATCAGAGCTTCAGGCTGTTTGCACAGGCCCAGGAGGATTTCAGGACCATGGACAGTGGCAGTATCCTAGCCAACAACGGCAGCCTTTGCTATAGTATGGGAAAGCTGAGGCTAAAGCTAAAGTTACAGGCATGGAAGACCCAGACAGCTTAGCAATCAGCACATGTGTTACTGCTTCCCTTTTTACATGTGTCAAACTATGATGCCATGTGTCTTTGGGCAGAAATGAACATTCTGTATGTCACTCTTTTGGTCTTTTTTTTTCTGGTGTTTGATTGTGTTATTCTTTATTTTCTGATTTTACTTCCGCCTCATCTGTTGGTGGAAGTAAAATGCTGTCTACAAAGGCTGTTTATACTCAATTCATAGTTAACTCGATCATAAGTTCTTCTTTAATTACCACCTGGCTAATTAACAAACCTGGCAACATGCCAGATGAGGTTATATATTTAAGGCTTCATAATACTTTTAAAAAAGCACTGATTGATCGACTGCTTATGTATTTGCACATTATACAAATCTCATCCTGGGTATTGCATTTTTTAACTACTTATGGGAGGTAAAGGCCAGTGTGCAATCACAAGGACGGTAAAAAAAAGTGTAATTGGCTGAAAAATGTGACATAAGTGTCACCTGTGTCACTTGGATTCACACGAGAGAGTGCCATCACATGGAGGACTTGGCGGACTCGAGGTCCATCCCTGACTCAGCGGTGCCGGCGCAGCCTTTCCTCTCCCTCGCTCGCCCGATCCGGGAGAATCCCGAGGTCAGTGCAATATCGCTGAACTGTGCAGGAGAGGTCTCAATTCTCTAACAAGCATGTCATTCCCCATTAAAGACCCATTCCATGGGCACAATAGCGTCATTGCTACAAGCCGGGTGCACGTAATGAGCCCAGAAGTGGCACTGTCGGTACAAAAGAACAGATATGCCACAGGCTAACAGAGCGCATAAATAAGACACTATAGACAGTGGCTGGGGTGAGTCTGTGACATTGAGAGATTTATCCCTCCTCCGCATGCTATATGTAAAAATATGGGAGTCTGCCAGGATATCACACACAGAAACCAAAGTATTACTTTCCTTTTCAAAAGATTTGGGATTAATGAATGAATTAATGGCAGAGAATGAAACACAAACTTACTCTTTAGCTCTTCAAAAAATATTCACATGTCCAAAATCAAATAAGAGCTCTGCAAATGATTGTTAAATTAGTTGATCTTCACAGCTGATGAGATTATCCTTCTCTCTTCCAGCATTTCATTCAAGATCATCTTTGATAGCGCAGTACCTTTTAAACTGGTGGAGAATTCATTGCTTTAGGGATTTAAGGCTCAAGATTTTTGTTAATGACACCAGCATGTGTGAGGCATACAAATATAAACCTCCCTGAAATTTTTGCCCTTTATATTTAGCTTATCATCCAGATCAAATCATAAATATGTATTAATATATGGTTATATCCTTAAGGGTGCACATTAAGGATTTTAGATGGAGAAGCATCGCCCTTGATCACGTAGGACAGCCGAGAGCAGGGGTACTTTCTGAATGCTGACTGCTCCGAGAGGGGCTTTGAGGTTTCAGACACGTTACTCTGGCCCTGAAAACAAATGAGCGTTTCTGCCTGGACGGCAGTCCCCCTCCGACCGGGCAGAATCAATAGCAAATTTGCTTACAAATCAAATTTCCCCAAACATGATTGCCTAGTTAACCTCTCTGACATTCACTTTAACTCTCAATTACATTCATCAAAGTGGGGGGACCAAAATATCTGCAGTAGCATCTTTTGAAACCAAGCAAGAATTAAATGAACAAGAGATTTGTAGACACACACACACACACACACACACACACACACACACACACACACACACACACACACACACACACACAAATGGTTACATTATATATGAATTATATACACAAAAATATAACTACATGTACCCTTCACTGCTATGCTATGATTCTTTATGTAGGGTGTTTGAGGGTTTGGTCCATTAGAGTATGTCAGGTCACCCTGTAAACCTAATTATGACATTCATATCCTGATTTACGATGGGCCCTCCAGACAGCGACACACAGTAAACCTACATACTTTTACTGTATATAATTAATAGTGAGGCATTAAAAGTAAGGGGTATGCATTTGCTTGGATACAAAAGAGCAGAATTTATTCTCCTTGACAGGCACTGCTCTGTACAGCACATGTTTATGTGTGTCTTTCTTGTGTCTTGCATCTTATTCTTTGTGCTGGTCCATCCATGTCACTTCAGGGTTTAATATTGCATGTGTGTTAATATTTCATTTTAAAATACATATACTTACATTTTGAAAAATGTACTTACTTGGGGATAAGAATGGAAAGACACATGATTACATACATTCCTGACATAAAATACAATGTTATGGGATGCTAGCAGTTTTAATAATCTCATTTATGTAATGGCCAGTGTAGACAAGGTTCTACTAAAAAGGAAATGCATGTAAAATATGCCGGATAGAGTGCCCACCAGTGACTCGAGCTACTGTGAGTTAATAAATAATGGGCTTCTGACATGGTGCTTTTATATTTTGCATGACTGCCCTGTTCATCTCTGAGGGATGCTGTCCGCTGGGAGTGATGGGCTGTCAAAGGTCTGTGTTTGTCCTGTAAATTGGGAGTTTTCTAAAGGTTCGGGAGAGGAACTCCCTGACAACCATCGTCCAATTACATCAAACGCAAACCCCGGCAGCTGGCGTTCTCCCTGCCATCTTAGATCCAGCGTACCTGTTCTGCCTGTCTGAGAGAGGGGGGTTAGGACAGAGTGTACAGCATGTCCACATTCTTTAGCTGAAGGATAGGCCGGAACAGACTCTCGTATTTACGTGACTGCTTTCATTGCAGCCTGGAAATGAAATGTGGATACTGCAAAGCATGAATGAAGCCTTTGTGCTGTTCTTTCTCATTCCCCGTGTCCATGGTTGTTGAGTTTGCCTATTGTAGTATCATCAGATTTAATCTCAACACAATATTACACCAAAACAAACAGCATACAATACCAGTGGCTCGACCAACCCCAATACAACAAACCATAACAAAACCCAATCAAAATGACAAAACCCAAAGGTCATTCAACTACATCTAATCCTAACCCAAAAATACCCCATAACGTAAAATAACTCAGGGAAGCAGCAGATAAAATCTGACAAATTACAAACTACTACTAAATTAAAATCCGATCACAAACAATCTCAGCCTAATTACAGCCCATCAACACAACTCACCTACAAAAAGAAACAACCTAACAACCCAACACAACCCAACAGCAGACAAAATCAGCCCAGTAACAATTTAATACAAGTCCAATAGCAGATAGAAGTCAGCTCAGTCCAAACCCCTCAGCATCCCAATAACCCAACACAAAAACAACCCAAATCCCTCAGCATCCCAATAACCCAACCCAAAAACAACCCATACCCCAGGATTGTGGTTCCTGTCACCAGGAAACAAAGGCAAAAGGGTGAAAATACTGTCGTTGAACACCATCGTTTTGTTATAAAAAAAAAAAAAAAAGACGCCTAAAATAGTCTGCATATGGTTTTATGAGACATATGAGGATGACAGGTCGGACATAGTCTCTCCCTCATGACATATGCGAGCCATGCTGAGGGCGTTTGTGTCACACATAAATTATGTTTTACTGCACAAAGCATGCAAAGCCATCTCTCCCAATCAAACAAAATGGATACGGTATTTCACATATGAGGTCTTGCTGGAGGACAAGTGGAATACGAGTTAAACTCTTTGTGGGTGTGCGTGCGCGTTGCTGCTCATATTGGAGAGTCGATAAAAGCGCACTGAAGCGAGATACAAGCTTGCTTCCACTTTTATGACAACATTCAAAAGTAGTGGTGCCAGGGCCTGCAGGCGGGCAAATGGAGAAAATTCCACTGTTCGTGCACCAGCTGTGGCCTTAAAGACTCATGAACTGTCTGTGTGTTGACTTCTTCATCTTTTATTTACATTTTATTCATATACATGTGATTCGTATACCAGTCTGCATTCTGTAATTTGATGCACCTGTTGGGTTTCCCCCCCTTGGGTTGATGTTTTTCTTATGCTTTGATGTTACTCCATTTGTTCTTGTTCAAACTATTTCTCTGTTTACCCACTTAATAGTTGCAATATAAAAAAAAAAGTTGATCTCAAAAGCACAAACAAGAAAAAAAGCCCTTCAAACCAAACTTTGTCTGGAATACCAGAACAATAAAACAAATTAAAAATGGATGACTGCTGTGTGGGAATGCAACAGAAGCCAATCAAATCCAGGGGGCACCTGGTCAGTTTCGTGATTTGCAATTATCAGAAATGCATTAATGATTCAGTCACCAGCCCAAACACCCCCACCCACCCTCAACCCGAATTCCTGTGCGGCCAACATCTGTTTCTGAGTGTCAGCGCGCATCAGAGCGGTGAGCCAGGAGGGGAGCGGAGGGGGAATGTGGCAGAGGTCTCTGTCAGAGATAACTCTCCGCTATTCTCCGAGCAGCTCGGGGGGTAAACAGCAGATAGGGAGCTGGAGGATCAGATTGTTCTGCGGTTTCACATACTCCTCCGTTCTCAGATGTGCCTCTCTCATTTCTCTAAACTCCGTGGAACGCCCGTGCTCCGGCTTCGGCGTCGAGGCAAACCTGCGGGAGTCCGCCGATTCCAAACGGCCCTTATCAAAGACCCCAAACGTGAGGAGAAAGAACTATTCGCCCATAGCTTATTTTTTTTCCCTTTCTTTGAACTGAAAAAAAGTAGTGTCAGTATGGCTAGAGGTGAGTAAACACAGTTACCTCTGAAAAGATTAGAGTGTTAAACCTGCAGTAGGCAGTATCACCTTTTTAAAACTGTTCAAATGCTCACGCACCAACATGCAGTGCCATGTCTCATACATATACATATATAAAAAAGCTTTAATCTGGTGAGAGTCACTGCATACACTGAAGAGTCAAGCTGTAAAATGTGCATTATATATTCTCATGTTTCCCACAGCTAACGATGACAATACATTTTCGGACATCAGTAGCAAAAAAAAAAAAAAAACCTTTTTATTAAGTCTTAAAAATGTTAGGTTGCATTCCACCTCATAACTTGCTGTCAGTATTTCTAACTGCGGCTAACTGAAGCAGCAGTGTGCTGGGCTTGTTTCTTACCTGTGAAGGTAGGTGATGTGTGTAATTGAAATTGGGGAAATAATTGTGCTGTTTAACTATGGCAGGCAGGAGGCACCTTCATCCAGTGGCAGGGGTCAAAGGTACCTAGGGTCTCTCTTCAATGCACCCTTCATCTGGTCTCCCAGTCACCAGGTTTAAGGCTTCTTCATTGGTTTGGTCTGGATGTTGTATTATTACACATTAAACCGACATCAGAAATGTCTTCATCCTGCACTGTCTGTAGGAGAACCCAGCCTGCCCTGTGCCCTTAATCACCTTGAGTAGATCCATCCTTAGATCTAAGATCTTTCAGCCCTATGTTCCCTTGGTCCTGCTCCCTCAGCCCTATGCCCTTCAGCCCTATGTTCACTTAGCCCTGTTCCCTCAGCCCTATGTTCCCTCAGCCTTATGTTCTCTTAGCCCTGTTCCCTCAGCCCTATGTTCACTTAGCCCTGTGCCCTCAGCCCTATGTTCCCTCAGCCTTATGTTCTCTTAGCCCTGTTCCCTCAGCCCTGTGTTCACTTAGCCCTGTGCCCTCAGCCCTATGTTCCCTCAGCCTTATGTTCTCTTAGCCCTGTTCCCTCAGCCCTATGTTCACTTAGCCCTGTGCCCTCAGCCCTATGTTCCCTCAGCCTTATGTTCTCTTAGCCCTGTTCCCTCAGCCCTATGTTCACTTAGCCCTGTGCCCTCAGCCCTATGTTCCCTCAGCCTTATGTTCTCCTAGCCCTGTTCTCTCAGCCCTATGTTCCCTTAGCTATGTGTTCCCTCAGCCCTGTTACCTCAGCCCTATGTTCCCTTAGCCCTGTGTTCCCTCAGCCTTATGTTCCCTTAGCTCTCTGATCTTTCAGTCTCATGTTCCCTTAACCCTGTGTTCCCTCAGCCCCATGTTACCTAAGCTCTATGATCTTTCAGCTCTATGACACCTCAGCCCTATGTTACCCTAGCTGTATGTTCCCTATGTCCTATAACTCCTGAGCCCTGCGTTCCCTCCACCCTACATTTTCCAAAGGACATGTTTTCTTGTCTCCAATTAAAATTTAATTTTTCAAAGAAACTGAGTTTTGAATTTAAAGTCTGATTAAAATGAATGGCGTATGTCCTCAACGAAACGAAGTGCATTTGATTTAATCTAGCTCTCTGCATCTTCAGCAAATGTTCCCAGAGTCAAGTATTCGCCATACACGAGGCACCGCAGGTCTATATTTTCACAAGGTGTTCCTTCAGAGCGCTTTCAGCTCAAGCCATTCATGGAACAGATGTTTCCAATCAGTGTCAGGATTAAGTACCTATTGCTATAAAGGAGGCTTTACTATGCACAGGGAGATCCACATGATAAAGCTACCATTTGTTGCCATGGTAAATTGACTTATAGGCCAACAGGAGGTCTGTTTTATAAGGCCAATTGGATAAAATGAAGCTTTACTAGGGTTAAATTAAGACCAGGCACCACTGCCGTGGCATCTGAAACTATTGATTTAAAGGGGGTCGCCACAGCCAACGCCGGCAATGATGGGTGCTTCGACTAAAAGCGATCAGCAGCAGGCACGTGATGGTGCTGACAGCCATACGACAGAGACATGATGTGCCACAGCCACTTAAATGCGAAATGTGTTGTGTCCTCAATTCACTGATAATTGCTTGCTATTAACAAAGAACTCACTGGGGTTACTGTACTATCTCCTGCATTCTGCACAAGGATTAATATAGGACATCATTTTGGAGATGAAACCATTATGCTCTCGTTAGCCATTCCCTCTTGGAGTTGGAGCAAAAGAGTGTTACCACAAAAATAAATGTATTTGTTCATTTACTTTTTTTTACTTTTCCTTTTCTGCGTATGGAGTGTTCGTATGTACTCTGAGAGAACCAGGTAACTGAGAAGGCACCATTTTGCTCGTCATTTTGCGCAGCTTTCATAGTTCCGTACAGTTCTGAAAAATTATCAAAGGGATTACAATAATTAAAGTTAATAAACTCTGTCTGGGCCCTGCCGTGTTCTTGTTTTCATCGGCAGAAGCAAAGTAAAGTGTTTAAATCAAAATGTCAGGGTGCAGGTCTGTAACATTAATGCTGAATGCTTGATCAGTGCAGAAGATAAGTATCCAGTGGATCCAGGTCATTAAGACGCTAAGCTAAGACGTCTGAGGAATGACAGGAGTGATTGATAAAAACGAGTGCAAGCCGTAGCTGTAAATATCACAGCAG